>MJUU01014697.1:27165-41431 GCA_002080025.1 Modiolus philippinarum | reverse complement strand
TATATTCCTTCATGCACATCTCCATATAGTGTCCTTCCTTTGTGTAAAGTTTCATCAAAATCCTTCCAGTGGTTTAAGAGGAGTTGCGCTTACGAGAAGTGTGGACAGACGGACAGACGGATGGACAGACGGACGGACAGACGGACGGACAGACAGACAGACAGGTTGATTCCTATATACCCCCCAAACTTTGTTTGCGGGGGTATAATAAAAATTTTAAAGAGCTGGTGCACAATGGCAATATCTACTGAACATTCTGTGGAAGTTTCATTGGATTTCACCAAGTGGTCTAGGAGGAGTTGTCGCCACAACGTATGTACCCTGATGCCAGCGAGTCACACCCCCCTAAAAAAACAAGATCAAATAAAAATTTTAAATAGCTGGTGCACAATGACAGTATCTACTGAACATTCTGTGAAAGTTTCATTGAATTTCATCAAGTGGGCTACGAGGAGTTGTTGCCACAAAGTATGTACCCCTATGGCAAAGAGCAAAAAAATCCCCCCCAAAAAAAATCAAAGTCAAATAAAAATTTTAAATAACTAGTGCACAATGGCAATATCTGCTGAACATTCTGTGAAAGTTTCGTTGAATTTCACTAAGTGGTCTAGGAGGAGTTGTCGCCACAAAGTGTGTACCCATATGTCAGAGTAAAAAAATCAACCAAAAAAAAAACAACAACAAAAATAAGAAAAGAAAATCTAATCAAATTTTCAAATAGCAGGTGCACAAATTTCCCTGGATTTTCACTGCTTGAAGAATTCCAAGGAAATTCCAAGAAAAGCAGGGAAAACTTATTCCTCAGATTTCCCTGGAATTCCAAGGAAAATTTGTAGCAGGTACCATTGAGGACTTTCAGGAAATCCAAGGATTTCCCTGGAATTCCTGTTCCAATACCGTCCCTGCATTTCCTCAGAATTCTCAGCAAGAAATCCCTGGATTTCCAGGGAATTTATTCCCTAGAATTCTAAAGAAATTCCCTGGAATTATGTGGAATTCCCAGGCAATTTTTGCAAGGGTAGGCAGATTCACACTTATACAATAGGTATTGTTTAAATTTTTAGCTTCAGTTTATCTTTCAACAAAGGAGAAATTTTGGTACATCACCTAACAATAATGGGGTATTATTCAACATGTACCGCTATGATAGTCTTGCAATAGCGCAGTACAGTTAGATTTTGGCTGGAAAACCTTTTCTTTCCCATCCATCCTTTTTCCAATGAATGTATGATTTTTTTTTATGATCTTGAATTTATTTTACATGTTTTATTTTTGCTTTTTAATTTGCTTGTTTATAGCAAGTAGTTGCATATAGTTATGCAGTTTGTTTTATATAAGTAGCGTAAATGTGTGAATTATTTTTGGTAAACTATGTTATATAGTTAGAGTTAGGGTTTAGTTATTGAATTCAGTTTTTGTGGTTAGTACAACCACACAGTTTAATCTTTGTAATTTTGTTTGCTTAATTTTATTGTAATATCTATTGTATATAGATTTACATTTGCATATTAAACTGTGGATTTTTCTCCCAAACCTGTCTTGAGTATTTATCACCAATATGTAACAGTTAGAGATCTCTAGCAACTATCCATGCTGTGAATCCTGCTATTTTGTGATCCCATACAGCATGCATAGATGTTTAAGATATTGTCAAACATTACATTTGTTATATGCTCTATGGACAAAAATTAAATGTTTTAGAAGACCAATTGTATCCTACAGTTTATTCATTTTTGTCACTGGGTTTAGACATTAGCATGCAAAAAATGCTTTTTGCCTTGGTGGTAGACAGAGCGTATCATGTTAGCAAAAATTTCCAAATCTGTTGTAAATCAGTCTCTTTTTGCTTTGCATGTTAATTTTTTAAGTACGAAACAACTGCCTTAAATTAACATATAAATAGGACAATTTCCAAATTATGTGTTTCTTTTTTGCTTGTAAGTATATTATTATTTTCCCAGATGGACATAAATCACTACTCATGCTAAAGATTTTTAATAATTGCCTCCGCAGGGGTACAAAGGTTTCACAAAAATTTTTTTTTTTTTCATTTTTTTTTTTTTTTTTTTTTTATATATTTTTACCTGTGACTCAATTTCACATACTGGTTCTGGTGCACATCTGGAAAACGTCAAGTAAACTGTAGCTTGCCGCTGCTGATTTTCCAAGTCTCCCCTCATTTCACCCAATTTTGGTATGTCTGAAAAGTTAATTAAATGCATTTTAAATCTCTGGTTTGAGAACATCTGTCATTAATCATTGTAAAATCATCCATAGCTGATGTGAGCCCTTATTCATATAATATGGTATTTTATTCAAATATTGCATCTACTTACTGGCTATGCAGACGATAAGTTTATGGTTCCCCAAGACACCAAGTACCAATAATTGGCAGCCATCTTGGATGTCAGATTGAAACTTGCAAACCATCTTTTAAAGGTAACTAACCAAAGAATATATTTAGTTGCTAATTTCATTCCAATCTGCATTTTAGGAAGAGAAGATCTTTGACTATCTCCCATAGAAAATGAAAGTGAGATCTGGTATCATCATAACGTGATCATGCTGAGATCTGGTCTTGACAAGTGAGTTTGGGCACAATTCCAAATTTCAGCTGTGAAAGGAATGTGATTTCTGCATAGCATTTGAGATGACATGAGATCATGCTGTGACATGTGGGATAATGTGTGACAAGTGAGATGTATGTGTGACAAATAATTCAGTTTAAGACAAATGGGATATGAGATTTTCAAACACATATGATAATTTTTTTATCATAAAAGGAAATGCTATTAAAGATAAAGAACATATTTCATAGGACAATCATGACCGAATTTGATTCTGATTGGCCAAGGCAACTTTCAGAGGTAATGATCTTTGAATTTGTTTTCCAAAAGGGTCCAATTTCAAAGCTAGCAGCCATCATGCTTTAGATGCAGACTTGCCGAATACATCTTTTTAAGGAACCCAACAAGGACTTAATTATACCTCCAATGAACGAAGTTCAGGGGGTATATAGGAATCACATTGTCCGTCTGTCCATCTGTCTGTCTGTCTGTCTGTCTGTGACAATTTTTGTAACAGTTTTCTCAGTAACTGCTAATCACTGTCACTTGAAATTTTGTATGCAAGTTTGAAATGATGTCCTATACCGCAAGTATATAGCGATTTCAGGTTTGCCAAACATCTACTTCCTGTTTACCAACTTAATCAATTTTTGAAAATCTTATGCAATAGTGGAAATTTTTCATAACAGTTTTCTCAGTAACTACTAATCACTACCGCTTGAAATTTTGTATGCAAGTTTGAAATGATGTCCTATACCGCAAGTAGCGATTTCAGGTTTGCCGATCATCTACTTCCTGTTTACCAACTTAATCAATTTTTGAACATCTTATGCAATTGTGGAAATTTTTCGTAACAGTTTTCTCAGTAACTACTTATCACTACCACTTGAAATTTTGTATGCAAGTTTGAAATGATGTCCCATTCTGCAAGTAACAATTTTAAGTTTGCCGGACATCTACTTTCTGTTTACATAATTATTTAATTTTCGACATCTTCCGTCAATTGTAGAAAGTTTTCGTTACAGTTTTCTCAATAATAACTTATCACTGCCATTTGAAATTTTGTATACAAGTTAAAACAATGTCCAATACTGCAAGTAGCGAATTCAGGTTTACCGGACATCTACTTCCTGTTTACCGACTTACTTAATTTTTAGGTATTTCTCATCAATTTTAGAAACTTTTTGAACATTTTTACAAAATTTATAGTATATAATGCCAGTGTGCACTGTTAACTGTTTTGTTTTCAAATTATTTTGGAGATGTTCTACTGGGGAGTGGGGGTATCATTTTGTGGCCAACCAGGCCACAGTACCTCTAGTTCTGAACAAGTTTAACTTATTTGCCAAGTATTTTCAAAGTAAAATCTTAGAGTGTGTTTTCCTATAGGGTTTAATAATTTAAGGTCCCCACTTGTGGCCATTTTAAATAAAGTCAGAAAGGGTACCACCAAAAGGACTAATGTGACCATCTATGACAAACTCAAAATGTCAAATCGTGCCAAGTTGCTAGAGTGTAACATGCCTGGGAAGAAGCCATGGTGAATTGGGATTGTTTTTGAGCAAAATACAGTGACAGGTTTTCACGGCCTTGATGTTTCTCAATCATAAATGGAATCTGTGACAAGAGAGATTGAAATTCACACAAGCACCACCATTTTGACAAAAATGTTCTTAAGTCATTTTATCTAATATATATTTTTATTGCACTGAAAATGTCATTCACCACCCTGATAGCTGTATTTGTTTATTTATTACTATTTTTTCATGATAATAATTTTTTTTAATTATTATTTATTATTACATTTGTTGTTGATTCTCTGATGGTTCAACCAACCTAAACCTAAATACACAACATGCATTTAGGCAACAGAAAATAAATAATGAAAGTGTATAAAGAAAATGCAAATTAGAAAAGAGTAATATAATCTGGAAGAAGAATTTGATTTACAACAATTTTCCTATTACTGAATGTACACAAAAGGTTTCTGAATAAAAGTTTGACATTCAAGGTAGAAAGTTCAGCACATACCCATTCAATGTATTTGTCCTGGATCCTGATGTCAATTTCAACAAGAAACAAGTCAAGTTCACCCAAACTTGTTTTTTACATTTGAAAAGCAGAAAGAGGATAACCATGCATTTTTCATAAATTAACCAGATGTACTGTTCAAACCACTACTAATATAATTATATTTTGTCCCTCCTGTTTATCCTTGATAAAGTTAATGTTTATTTCAAAACCTAGGTAATAGTTGAGTATTTTTGTTCAGGTTGGCTAAACACCATGCTTCATACAAAGTGATTTAAATGCCTGGCCTATAAATAAAATCAATGACCTATTGAGGAATATTTAAATGTCTTTTGTAAACATTTTAGGCAAAGGCACCAGATGACTAACCACCTTTCTAAAATTAGCTGTAACTAGTTCAAACAAAATATTTTTTTTTTTGAAAATAAACATTACTTTTTGGGGCAGAAAGCCCCATTCAGAATATTTTTTGGCATCACTTTTGCAGCCAAGAAATTTTTTTCACATGAAATCAGAATCAGAATATTTTTTTCAAAAAAAACCCATAGCCCCAACCTTCAAGTTAAATGGTTAAATGGTCAGTCCCTTAGTAAACGTACATATGAGAAATTCTCACATGAACAAACACGCCATAATTGTAATATTGTAAAAGCATACACCTCAAGCACGGGGAGACTTTCTACGGACTCCACGCAGCACGAGAAACAAACTCTGCAGCAAATAGAAACAAGAGGCTCTCAAGAGCCTGTATCGCTCACCTGGGCCACGGCTGATTTATGCAGTTAAACTGATCCCAATGTTTTAAGGGCATTATTTTCAAATTTGTTATAGACATTGATGTCATTCCAGACTGGCAGCTATTTTGGATGGGGCGCAGTTCTACTGTCACTGTCACCTTTCTTGAAGGGGACCAGTGAGTCTAATTTTGGTTCCAATTGACAAAATATTTTCAGAGAAGAACATCTTAAAATGCTTTCCGATAGGCTTCCGATAGCTATCAAGGTTAAAATATGTTCCCCCCTTGGGCCATCTTGAATGCCATGCAGACAAGCCAGACAAATTTTTCAAACGGGAACAACTATGGCCCGTTGTGACCAAGTATGTTTTCACTATTGGCCATGTAATTTCAGGAGAAGATATTTGATGTTTTCCCAATGGGTCAAATGTTAAAATTGTTCCCTGCTGGCAGACATCTTGCATTAAGCAAAGACTTGAAAAACAACTCTTTTGCAGGGCCGCATCCTAAACACTATTGTGGCCAAGTTTGGTTCCAATTGGCTGAAAAAATCCAGAGAAGATCTTTGAAAGTGTTTCCCCATAGGGTCCAATGTTAAAACTATGATCCCTGCTGGTGGCCAAAATTCTTGGATATAGCAAGGATCTGAAAAACAACTTTTTTGAAGGGGACCATCTAAGGACTATTGTGGCCAAGTTTGGTTTCAATTGGCTCAGTAGTTTCAGAGGAGAAGATCTTTGAAAGTGTTTTCCAATAGGGTCCAATGTTAAATGTATTCCCCGTTGGAGGCCATCTTGGATATAGCACGGATCTGAAAAACAACTTTTTTGCAGGGGACCATCTAAAGACTATTGTGGCCAAGTTTGATTTCAATTAGCCAAGTAGTTTCAGAGGAGATGATCTTTGATAGTATTTTCCCATAGGGTCCAATGTTAAAACTATGATCCCACTGGCGGCCATCTTGGATATCGTGCAGATCTGAAAAACATCTCTTTTGCAGGGGACCATTTAAGGACTATTGTGGCCAAGTTTGGGTTCAATTGGCCCAGTAGTTTTAGAGGAGAAGATCTTTGAATGAAAAGTTTACGCCGGACGGACGACGGACGAAAAGTGATGGCAAAAGCTCACCCTGGCTATAGCCAGGTGAGCTAAACATGAAAGGATATGGAATGAATGTACATGTGACAAAAACACACACGATACATAGAAAGCTCCAGTTTATAAAGGACAGGGCTTTTATGCCTGTCTACATCTTGATATCGCCTGAGGGTCTTCAACTAGAGGTGAACAATATTCATCCCCCTCAAGCAAGATCAAGAAGGCCCCTAGCCTGCACTTAAGCGGTATTCTAAAATAGAAGGTGCACAATGGCATCATGTAATAAAGATTCTATGACAGTTTCATAAAATTCCATTCATTTGTTTAGGAGGAGTTGTGGATTGCATACCAGTTACCCTCCCCCCATGACAATACATGGCTAAGTCCATGTATGGCTATGGGGAACCAAAAAAATTGATCAGATCAAATACTTAAATAGGAGGTGCACAATGGCATTTTGTTTTTAAGATTCTCTGAAAGTTTCCTCAAATTCCATTCATTGGTTTAGGAGTCCTGAGTTGCTGATTGCATACCAGACCCCCCACCCATGACAATACATGGGTAAATCCATGTATGGCTATCTGAAACCCAAAAAATTGATCAGATAAAAATTTAAAATAGAAGGTGCACAATGGCATCATGTAATAAAGATTCTTGGAAAGTTTCATCAAATTCAATTCTTTGGTTTAGGAAGAGTTGCGGATTGCACACCAGTTAACTCCTAATAATGACAATGCATGAATAAGTCCATGTATGGCTATGGGAAACGGCAAAAATGGGTCAGATCAAAATCTAAAATAGGAGGTGCTCTAGGGCATCATGTGATAAAGATTTTTCTGAAAGTTTCATCAAATTCCATTCACTGGTTTAGGAGGAGTGGCAGATACAATTTCGGACAAACTGAGGGACGGACCGACAGACGGACGGGTGGATGAACAGACGGACGACCCCAACGAATACTATATACCTCGCTTTTTTTCAAAAGCGGGGGTATAAAAAGGAAAGGATTTGGAGTGAATGTTCATGTGAGAAAAACGCACATGATACATAGAAAATTCCAGTTTAGAACTTAGACTGTCATGTACTAACCAAGACCAGGCTATATACTAAATATCATTGACTTACCACTTGTAGTTATAGACATTCAGACCAAATCGCAATAACTTAACCTGGGCACTGGACCATGAAATTGAGCTCAAGGTCAAAAGCAATATGGCAAACTGTCATGTACTAACAAAGACCATGTTTTATACGAAACATCATTGAACTTCTTCTTGCAGTTACTGAGAAACAGACCCAATCACAAAAACTTAACATGGGCACTGGACTTACTCAAGGTCAAAAACCATATGACAGACTGTCATGTATTAACCAAGACCAAGTCATATACTAAATATCATCAGCCTACCAGTTGTATTTAACCTGAGCACTGGACCATGAAATATAGGTAAAGGTCACATGATTTTGTGTCTGCTATATAGTGTTTAATGTTAGCTACCCTTGGACCAAATATTATGTTCCTACATCAAAGAGTTATATAAAATAAAATAACTTTGTATGCATGCCTTGATTGGTGAGACAAAAACGCTAAAAAAACAACCCATCAGCATAATAAAGGGCTACGCCGAGCTCAGCATGATACGACCACAGCATGACATTATGGACCACTGAAAGTTGAACAAGTGTAATTTAGAAATATTTATTATTGTAACGCAGAGCGTTACAGATATCCCCCAAACGAACATTGTGCATCCAATTCATAGCACCTCTCATTTTCCAGTATTTCTAAGCTTCAATGGCAACAGTAACAATTTTGAAAATTCTGAGGCTAAAAATCATTTGTACACATGCCAGGCAACCTTCCTGTAAAATTTCATCCAATTCGGAGCACTTTTAATTTTCCCGCCTTTTTTCCGTTTCCATGGCAACGGCGGCCATTTCGAAAATTTTGAAAGTTGCGAACACTTCTACTCATTGAGAGAATCATTCCTGTGAAGTTTCATGAAGTTTGGTCAAATAGTAGCCGAGATATGGGGTGGACAAGAATTGAGCGGAAGAAAGAAAGAAGAAGAAAAATAACTAGATTTGCAATTGCAAGCAATAGCTGATGTCGCCCCTGGCAGCCAATTCGATGATTCCATGTTGTTCGCAGCATCAAAATCTACCTAGAAATCAATTTTCGTTGAAATCGGACAACCTTGAAATTTTGACGTATTTTGGCAGCCATCTTGGAAATGGCGGCCATCTTGGAATTTTTTTTCGCACCCAGCACTTCCCGTCATGGTGATCTAACTTCCTGCCAAGTTTCATTTGATTACATCAAGCCGTTTTCTCAGAAAAGTCCGGACAAGAATCATTGGAAGAACAATAATAATAATAATAATAAAATAATAATAATAATAAAGAAACATTACAATAACAATATGTCGCCCCGACATACGTCTGGGGCGACATAATAATAATAATAATAAGAAACGGAGCAAACACAGTATGTCTCCCAAACTTCGTTTGGGGGACTTACTCAAGGTCAAAAACCATATGACAGACTGCCATGTACTAACCAAGACCAAGTCATATATTAAATATCATCAGCCTACCACTTGTATTTAACCTGAGCACTGGACCATGAAATATAGGTAAAGGTCACATGATTTTGTGTCTGCTATATAGGGTTTAATGTTAGCTACCCTTGGACCAAATATTATGTTCCTACATCAAAGAGTTATATAAAATAAAATCACTTTGTATGCATGCCTGATTGGTGAGACAAAAACGCTAAAAAACAACCCATCAGCATAATAAAGGGCTACGCCGAACTCAGCATGATACGACCACAGCATGAAATTGTGGACCACTGAAAGTTGAACAAGTGTAATTTAGAAATATTTATTATTGTAACGCAGAGCGTTACAGATGTCCCCCAAACGAACATCGTGCATCCCATTCATAGCACCTCTCATTTTCCAGTATTTCTAAGCTTCAATGGCAACAGTAACAATTTTGAAAATTCTAAGGCTAAAAATCATTTGTACACATGCCAGGCAACCTTCCTGTAAAATTTCATCCAATTCGGAGCACTTTTAATTTTCCCGCCTTTTTTCCGTTTCCATGGCAACGGCGGCCATCTTGAAAATTTTGAAAGTTGCGAACACTTCTACTCATTGAGGCAATCATTCCTGTGAAGTTTCATGAAGTTTGGTCAAATAGTAGCCGAGATATGGGGTGGACAAGAATTGAGCGGAAGAAAGAAAGAAGAAGAAAAATAATAATAACTAGTATTAATTGTGTTTGGATGCAAACACAAGAAGTCTCCCAAACGAACTCCCATATCAGAAATGCGATGCAAAATATCATATTGGCACATTCAAATAAAGCTTTCTGTCGAATTTCATCAAATTCTGAGTACTTCTGATTTTCCTGCCTTTTTTACAATTTCCATGGCAACGGTCGCCATTTTGAAGTTTTGGAGACCTGAACTCAATTCTACACATGTTAGACAACCTTCCTGTAAGATTTCATCTAATTTGTAGCACTTTGATTTTCCCGCCTTTTTTACCGTTTCCATGGCAATGGTCGCCATTTTGAAGTCTTGGAGACCGGAACCCAATTCCACACATGTAAGGCAACTTTCCTATAAAATTTCATCCAACTTGGAGCACTTTGATTTTCCCGCCTTTTTTTACCATTTCCATGGCAACGGTCGCCATTTTGAAGTCTTGGACACCGGAACTCAATTCTACACATATAGGGCAACCTTCCTATAAAATTTCATTAAATTTGGAGCACTTTGATTTTCCCGCCTTTTTTACCGTTTCCATGGCAACGGTAGCCATTTTGAAGTCTTGGAGACCGGAACCCAATTCTACACATGTAAGGCAACCTTCCTATAAAATTTCATCAAATTTGGAGCACTTTGATTTTCCCGCCTTTTTTACCATTTCCATGGCATCGGTCGCCATTTTGAAAATTTCAAGACTTGAATGCACATCTTGGGATAGGGTTCCATCTTCCTACAAAGTTTGGTTAAGATTGGATCACTAGTGTCCGAGAAATCAGTCGGACAAAGTTTAGGCGGAAAACGGAAGAAAAAGAATAATAACTAGATTTGCAATTGCAAGCAATAGCCGATGTCACCCCAGACAACAGATTCAATGATCTCATCTTGTTCGCAGCCTCAAAATCTACCTAGAAATCAATTTTCATTGAAATCCGACATTGAAATCCGACAATATTGAAATTTTGACGTATTTCGGCGGCCATTTTGGAAATGGCGGCCATTTTGAAAATTTTCAAACCTTTTGGACAAACTTTAGATGGTGATGCAACTGTGTGCAAAGTTTGAAATCATTTGGTTCAGCCACTTAAAGATAATCGATCGGACAAAATTTGTGGAAGAAGAAGAATAATAATATAATGGAGAAGAAGAAACGTAGAATAACAACATGTCACCCCGACTACGTCTGGGGTGACATAATAAAAATAAGAAACACAGCAAAAACAATAAGTCTCCCCAAACTTCGTTTGGGAGACTTAATAATAATAAGAAACGGAGCAAACACAATGTCTCCCAAACTTCGTTTGGGGGGACATAATGAATGTGGACGCAATAAGGAGCTTGACAAAGTAATTAGCTGGACACAAACTGGAGACATAAAATTGAGCCCTTTTGATCCCTTAAAGCTCAGAAACATTAAATATGCCAAATTTGTTGGCATACAACTAAAATCTTACATCAATAGGAATCCAAAGAAAAATCCAATCGAAATCTGATAAAAAATACAAGTTTTAACATATTTTGAATCATTGCAATTTTGGACTCTTTGGCCCCTTATAGCTTGGAATCTGCATGTGATACTTCAAATCAGTTGAAAATCTACTGAAAGCTCACAACAAGAGGTTCAAAAGAAACAACAGGCTCTCAAGAGCTTGTATCGTTCACCTGGGCCACAGCTGGGATATGCAGTTAAACTAATCCAAATGTTTTAAGGACATTATTTTCAAATTTGTTAATAGACATTGATGTTATATTATCTTAAGTTTAACTATATTCCAGACTGGCAGCTATTTTGTATTTGTGTGCAGTTCTACTGTCACCTTTCTTGAAGGGGACCATTGAGTCTAATTTTGGTTCAAATTGACTAAATATTTTCAGAGGACTCTGAACATCTTTAAATGCTTTACGATAGGCTTCCGATAGGTCTCAAGGTTAAACTATGTTCCCCATAGGGCCCATCTTGAATGCGATGCAGACAAGCCAGGCAATTTTTTCAAAGGGAACAACTATAACCCGTTGTGACCAAGTATGTTTTCATTATTTGCCATGTAATTTCAGGAGAAGATCTTTTAATGTTTTCCAAATGGGTCAAATGTTAAATCTTTTCCCCGCTGGCAGCCATCTTGCATAAAGCAAAGACTTGAAAAACAACTCTTTTGCAGGACAGTAACCTAAATACTATTGTGGCCAAGTTTGGTTCCAATTGGCTGAAAAGTTTCAGAGAAGATCTTTGAATGTATTTTCACATAGGGTCCAATGTTAAAACCATGATTCCCACTGGCGGCCATCTTGAATATAGCACGGATCTGAAAAACAACTTGTTTGCAGGGGACCATCTAAGGACAATTGTCGCCAAGTTTGGTTTTAATTGGCCAAGTAGTTTCAGAGGAGAAGATCTTTGAAATTATTTTCCCATAGGGTGCAATGTTAAAACTATGATCCCCACTGGCGGCCATCTTGGATATAGTGCGCATCTGAAAAACATCTTTTAAGGGGACCATCTAAAGACTATTCTGGCCAAGTTTGGTTTTAATTGGCCAAGTAGTTTCAGAGGAGAAGATCTTTGAAAGTATTTTCCAATAGGGACCAATGTTAAAATTATGATCCCCGCTGGCGGCCGTCTAGGATATTGTGCGGATCTGAAAAACATCTGTTTAGAAGGGGACCATCTAAGGACTATTGTGGCCAAGTTTGGTTTTAATTGGCCAAGTAGTTTCAATGGAGAAGATCTTCGAAAGTATTTTCTCATAGGGTCCAATGGTAAAACCATGAACCCGCTGGCAGCCATCTTGGATATAGCGCAGATCTGAAAAACAACTTTTTTGCAGGGGGCCATCTATGGACTACTGTGACCAAGTTAGGTTTTAATTGTCCGAATAGTTTCAGAGGAGAAGATCTTTGAAATTATTTTCCCATAGGGTCCAATGTTAAAACAATGATTCCCACTGGCGGCCGTCTTGGATATAGCACGGATCTGAAAAACAACTTGTTTGCAGCGGACCATCTAAGGACTATTGTGGCCAAGTTTGGTTTTAATTGGCCAAGTAGTTTCAGAGGAGAAGATCTTTGAAAGTATTTTCCCATAGGGTCCAATGTTAAAATTAAGATCCCCGCTGGCGGCCATCTTGGATATCGCGCGGATCTAAAAAACAACTTTTTTCCAGGGGACCATCTAAGGACTATTGTGGCCAAGTTTGGGCTTTCTTGGCCAAGTAGTTTCAGAGGAGAAGATCTTTGAAAGTATTTTCCCACAGGGTCCAATGGGAAAACCATGAACCAGCTGGCAGCCATTTTGGATATAGCGCAGATCTGAAAAACAACTTTTTAGCAGGGGACCATCTAAGGACTATTGTGGCCAAGTTTGGTTTTAATTGGCTGAGTAGTTTCAGAATAAAAGATTTTTGAAATTATTTTCCCATGGGGTCCAATGTTAAAACTATGATCCCCGCTGGCGGCCATCTTGGATATACAGCGCATCTGAAAAACTTTTTTTTAAGGGGACCATCTAAGGACTATTGTGGCCAAGTTTGGTTTTAATTGGCCAAGTAGTTTCAGAGGAGAAGATCTTTGAAAGTATTTTCTCATAGGGTCCAATGTAAAAATTATGATCCCAGCTGGGGGCCATTTTGGATATCGCCTGGATCTGAAAAACAACTTTTTTGCAGGGGACCATCTTAGGACTATTGTGGCCAAGTTTGGTTTTAATTGGCCAAGTAGTTTCAGAGGAGAAAATCTTTGAAAGTATTTTCCCATAGGGTTCAATGGTAAAACCATGATCCCCGCTTGCAGCCATCTTGGATATAGCGCGGATCTGAAAAACAACTTTTTGCAGGGGACCATCTATGGGCTATTGTGGCCAAGTTTGGTTTTAATTGGCTGAGTAGTTTCAGACGAGAAGATCTTTGAAATTATTTTCCCATAGGGTGCAATGTTAAAACTATGATCCCCGCTGGCGGCCATCTTGGATATAGTGCGGATCTGAAAAACAACTTTTACTTTTTTAAAGGGGACCATCTAAGGACTATTGTGGCCAAGTTTGGTTTTAATTGGCCGAGTAGTTTCAGAAGAGAAGATCTTTGAAAGTATTTCCCCATAGAGTCCAATGTTTATACTATGACCCCCGCTGGCGGTCATCTTGGATATCGTGCGGATCTGAGAAACAACTTTGTTGAAGGGGACCATCTAAGGACTATTGTGGCCAAGTTTGGTTTCAATTGGCCCAGTAGTTTCAGAGAAGAACATCTTTAAATGAAAAGTTTACGCCGGACGACAGACGACGGACGGACAGCGGATGAAAAGTGATTGCAAAAGGTCACCCTGGCTATCAGCCAGGTGAGCTAAAAAAATCCAATCGAAATTTGATATAAATTATTTAACATATTTTGAAAAATTGAATATTTACCCCTGTGACCCTTTATAACTTGGAAACGGTAAGGGCTACGAGAAATCAGTTGACATGCTTTTGAAAGCTCCTAACAAGAACAATCCAAAGAAAAAGTTCCCATCAAAATCCAAAGAACTAGAGAATGTGTCTGTAAGCCACGGATGCCCCCCCCCCCC
>MJUU01014697.1:0-19485 GCA_002080025.1 Modiolus philippinarum | reverse complement strand
GGAAAGTTTCGCACTGACCGGTATATATTTTATGATTAAAATGAAGATTCATAAGTAATTTTTTTATCACATTTTTTCTTTTTCATGGAATTTTGAACAAAGTAAAGTGTAAAAGCAAAGTTTTGCACTGACCGGTACATATTTAATGACTAAAATGAAGATTTATCAGTAATTTTTTATCACATTTTTCATTTTCATGGAATTTTGAACAAATTAATGTGTAACAGGAAAGTTTTGCACTGACCGGTGTATATGTAATGACTAAAATGAAGATTCATCAATAATTTTTTTTATCCCATTTTTTTCATTTTCATTGAATTGGAACAAAATAATGTGTAAAAGGGAAGTTTTGCACTGACCGGTATATGTTTAATGACACTGGAGTCTATGTATTGACTAAAATGAAGATTCATAAGTAATTTTTTTATTCCAATTTTTCATATTTATGGAATTTTAAACAAATAATTTGTAAAGAGAAATTTTTGCACTGACCGGTATACATGCTTTGTTTTGGGTCGTTTTAACCTGGATATGGGATGTTGTCTCCTTGACATTTTCCCCATTTCCTCTATTTGACTAAAATGAAGATTCTTAAGTATTTTTTAAATCACATTTTTTTCATGTTCTTGAATTGCTTAGAACTATCAGATACATGTATTGATGATGACTTTCGATCTTACTAGGAATAATAAATCAATGCTCGGTGAGATTCGTTTCGCCGGTAATTTTTCAATTTACATGTATGAGTCATCCGTCACCGATCATCCGTGCATAATTAATTAGATTTCTTTCTATTCGTCATCCGTCATGATTCAAGAGTCAAGAGTCGCATCATTCATTAGTCATCAGTTAATTTTACCATCCGTCAGCCGTCAAAAGTCATGATTCAGCGATCATTCAGCGATCACTCATCAGTCAACGATCAGTCAAAATGGAATGTTGGCTGATCCAGGGACTGTAGTTGTTGAGAAAATTGAACACGGCAAAACTTAACCAAATTCACCGAAGCATAAAATGTAGGTCAAAGCCACCTAATTGTCAATGATTTGGGCAATTAATTTGATGAAATATCATTGTCCTATAATGTGTAGTTGTTGAGAAATGGACTTAAACGCAGAACTTAACCAGAGTCATTCAAGCATGAAATATAGGTCAAAAAGTCAAAACTATCTAGTGAACTTTGTAGTACTATCAAAGATCTATGTACTGACCTATTATCATTGTTCTACCTCTTACAGTTTCTGAGAAATGGACTTTAACGCAAAACCGGGACGTACGGAAGGACGGACAAGGGTAACACTATATGCCCTTTCCACATTCGTGGGCCGGGCGTAAAAATAAAAATTTCAGGTAATTTGCATATTTGCAATTTTGGTCATTGGCCCCTTTTGCCCCTCCTTGCTAGTAGAGGAGATAACAAAAATATAATGTTTAATTAAGTGCTATGTTAAATTTTCATAAGGACTCCAATGAAAGAAACTGCATCAAAATTGGACTAAAAATTTTAAAAAAATGATTATTCGAGATATGCCCCTTTTGGGCCTCATTTATCTCATGAAAGGTACTTGTGACGTGAAACCAGTCGACATACTTCTGATTGGAAATTTCGTCATGAGCACACTGAAAGAAACCCAATCAAAATCTGATAAATAATAAATATTCTAGTCAATTATTAAAACACATGATTTGGCCCTTTTTGGCCCTTTTTAAGAATGGGAGGGGCCACAATATCCTAAACCTCTCAAAGTCTTCCTTTTGTGCCAAGGATTATTGTGTAAATTTCATAAGGATTGATCCACTGGAACTTAAGTTAGTGACCAATAAAAAAGTGTCTACAGACGACAACAATGACAATTCCAATAACAATGGCGACAACAACTACGACGACATTTACAACAACAAGGACGACGACAGAGCCATACAATTATATGACCTCAAATTTTTTGCGGTCGTATAAAAACACTTTAAATCATGTTTCTGAACCACGCTCAAAGATCGGCATGTGCTTGTTTGTTTTATACCACATTTGAACAAGTTATATGCATAATAAATCTATAATTTAATGGTGTAAAAATGTAATTATTATGTATGTACTCATTTACATTGTATCTGATCTGATATTTTGCAGGGCCATGTTGGCTTGGACATTTTTTGACAACCCAGAAATTCCTCTGGATAAAATTGGTACCACTGACATTCTAGTGGGATTCCAGTGGAATTCACACTGGAAAAAAACAGTGGAATCAAATTGATTGAATTCAAGGCAATTTTACCACTGCATTCCAGTAGAATTTCCCAAAGAAAAATTGTGCATTCCGCTGGAATTGCCACTGGAAAACCAGTGGAATTGGCACTACAATATAAGTGGATTCCACTGGATTCTACACAATCATTACCCCTTGATTCCAGTTGTTATTCTACTGAAATCCACTTTCTAAACCATGCATTAGTATTCCACTGGAATTTTAGTGGAATTTTGATTGTTTTTTTTTGTTTTGTTTTGTTTTGTTTTTTTTTGGGGGGGGAGTTGTTTTCTAGTATGTTTAACAGACCTCAGGGTAATATGGTCCAATAACAAGAGTGGACCCTAATAGATGTCTCGTCCGTCCCCGCTTGTCGCTAAAACAGTCATGTACTACTCAAGAGCAACCTACAAACCAAATGTTATTACCGTACTACTTACAGTAATTGAGAAACTATTATAATCAGAAACACCTAACTTTGTTCACTAGACCATGAAATTGAGGTCAATGTCAAAATCCATATGACAGACTGACATGTACTAACCAAAACTGAGCCATATACCAAATGTCATTGACCTATAGCTTGTAGTTACTGATAAAACAAACTTAAGCAAAAAAACCTGGTAACTGGACCATGAAATTGAGGTCAAGGTCAAAAGCCAGATGGTAGACTGACATGTACTAACCAAGACCAAGCTATATACCAAATGTTATTGACCTATAGCTTGTAGTTATTGAGAAACAGACTTAAGCAAAAAAACTTAACCTTGGCACTGGACGGAACTCTGAGGTCAAGGTCAAAAGCCATATGGCAAACTGACATGTACTAACCAAGAAGAAGCTATATACCAAATATTATTGACTTCTAGCTTGTAGTTATTGAGAAATGGACTTAAGCAAAAAAACTTAACATGGTCACTGGACCGTGATATATAGGTCAAGGTCACATGATTTGGGGTCCCACAGATAGAGTTCGCGTAAGCTACCTATGGACCAAATATAAAGTTCCGGCATCAAAGGTTTCTGTATAATCACTTGAGTTTACGCCGCCATACATTGCAGGCCTATATTTCGCTTTTTGCGACTTTCGTCATGGGCGAGACAATAAAACTATGTTCCCCTGTGGTTATTACCATCTTGGATCTGATGTGGACTTGGACACATTCTTCAAAGTGAGCTAACTAAGGACAATTGTGATCAGTTTGGTTCAAATCAATAAAGTAGGTTCAGAGGAGAATTAAGATCTTTGATTGTGCTTTACCATAAGGTCAATGTTAATCTTGGTTCTTAATGGCAGCCATCTTGGATGAGGCACAGACACCTCGAACACATTTTTAAAAGGAATTACCCAAGTACTTTTAAGGCTTAGTTTGGTTCTTATTGGCTCTGTGACATAAGAGAAGATGCTTTCCCATATTGGAAATTGTTAAACTATGCTCCCCGCTGTGGGCCATCTTGGATCTGATTTGGACTTGAAGGGCACTATTTCCAAAGATGGTCAAATAAGGACAGTTGTGACCAAGTATGGTTCAAACTTCAAATTGGCTTGGAAGTTTCAGAGGAGAAGATTTTTTATTTTGATTTCCCAAAGGGTCCAATGTTAAAATAAATAATAAGAAACAGAGCAAAAACTTTAAGTCTCCACAAACTCTGTTTGGGAGACTTAACTATTTTCATCATTGGAAGAGAAACAGACTTGCTTAATGAAGGGAGGGGGCTTATGTGATAGCCCTAGCATCGGTGTCGACGTCTGCATCCGGTTAGGAAGAATGGGTAAAGTCCATTCCTGTACTAACTGACATGTCCCACATCAACCATATTGGTATGTATGATGCATTTTGGGTTGACAACTGCAATGCATGCTTCAGATGCTGTTTCTGACCTACAGCTTATCCTTGAATGACTTTGTTAGGTATAATGGTAAAAACTACATTAAAGCTAACTGACATGTCCCACATCAACCATATTGGTAAGTATTATGCATTTTGGGATGACAACTGCAATGCATGCTTCAGGTCCTGTCTTTGACCTACACTTTACACAAGAGTGACTTGAATAGATAGAATGATAAAGTCCATTCCTGCTTATTGCCATGTCCCACATAAACCTAGCTGCGGAACTGTAGCTCTTATGGTCCTTGTGCTAATTTTCTGATGGTTGCGGTCCGCCAAATCAGAAAAAAATAAAAAGACCTATAGAGCTACGGTTCTGCAGCTAACATGAACCATATTAGTATGTATGATGCATTTTGGGATGACTTCTGCAATGATTGCTTTGGATCCAATCTGTGACCAGTGATTTTTTACACATGAATGACTCTGTTTAGGAAGTCTTCTAGTCCATTCCTGTTTACTAAAATATTAAACTTGTGACAATGAGCTTAGCAGGCTGAGGCTGCTTATTCAATGTTTTTAAATCGGACCACAGATTGACTATTGTGACCAAGTTTTGGTCTTAAATTGGATCAGTCACAGTTTAAGAGTAGAAGATCTTAATCAGAATGCATTTCCCATAGGGTACCTATGTTTAACTATGTTCTCAGCTGATAGATATCTTGGATGAGGTACAAACATAAAAATCTCAACCACAGAAGGGACCACACAAGGACTATTGTGACTAAGTCTGGTTCCAATTGACTCTGTTATGGTTTAAGAAAAGATCTTTGAATGAAAAAAATGGAACAACAATGAACAAGGAATGTCAAGTGATGGCAAAAACTCAACCTTACAATAGTCAGGTGAGCTAAAAAGTGCAGAAAACTGAGTGACAGACAGACAGACAGGCAGACAGACAGAAAGAGACAAACTTAAAGTCCCTTTCAGCTATCACTGGTAGGGGGACTTAAAAAGAAGCCTCAATGAGTAATATTAGTATTTGCTTATAATGTTAACTTACACCTAAACACTTCTTGAAGATCTGTACTACTTGCTTCAGTACTATACATACAAGTAATATTTTTATTGTTAGCTACATGCTCCTCTGTGAGATTAAAGCTGAAGAAAGATTCTATGTTGCTTTTTTCATCAAATTTTTGGGTTTTGCTTCCAATCCGCCAAGTGAACATACCATGTTCACTTCCATTCTGGACACATTTAAAATCAACCCTTTCATTTATCTGAGCAGACGTGGTCAGGATACTTATCTCAACTGAAAATATAGAAGAAAAAGTAGAAAATTGAAGAACGACATAAAGAATCTAACACCACGGGAAGTGCAAGACAGAAGAATCTCAGACACCCAAGGGTAAAATTTCTAGTCTCGAACGAAGCTTGCTGAGTCCAAGATGATTGAAATCTTACCCGAGAGTGTCTGAGATTCTTTTGTCTCGCACTTCCAATGGTGTTTCATTTTATTTCTCACTGTATTCAGCCTAAAATGTATCAAATCCACACAGAAATATCATCCCAAATTCGTCTGTTTACACAAGGAGTTACATCCCTTTTTGCAACGTCATAAAATCTGGAATGTACACCAGAGCGCGCCATATTCTAAAAGACATGTGCAATTTTTCTGTTATTTTCCTGTGAAATTTTACTTCAAATGATAACAATTTTAAAATACGTAGATCAAATACATTTATGATCACTATATAATGAGGACAGATGTAAACTAAATCCAAAATATGCAAAACACGAAATTTGCCCGCACGTGATTTTTTTGTCTTACACTGGTGTAAGACAAGGAACTCTCACACCACTAAACATAGGAACTGTTGTGTCTCAAAAATGAGAAAACAATATTCCAGAGTTGAAAGTTATAACTTGAAAAATGAAATTTTTGCATGCATCGACCATGCTTTTTGTTGTTTGACTTTTATCTTTTCATGTGCAAACATGTTTTTACTGAGGCAGTTAAAATTGGAATTGAGTCAGCATGTCTCCCCTTCATTTCATTTGTCCAATTCATAAGTTATGGCAAGTAATAAATCATGGTTTACAATAAGGGTCAAAATCTCAACCCTTTTCAAAACTACTAATAATTCTAGAAATAGAGGTGTGGACCACCAATGGGACCTTTATCAATTAATTATCTTATCAGTAATGTTTAAAAGGGTGGGGATTTAAAAGGTTTTCTAGTTAATCTATATTCTTAAAATTGTTGGGGGGGACTTTTTCCGTAATGTATCAACCAATCCATCCTTTCAAGACATATCAGAAGTAAAAAAGTAAAAAAGTTACTTAGTTTTAACTTGGATATGGGATGTTGTCTCCTTGACATTTACCCCATTTCCTTTCTTTTTCATATATAGTTTAGGATTGGGAACTGTTTTCAAGATATTCTGTAATTCATTACATAGGTAATCAACGATTACAAAGTTCGCCTCGTTATGCCACATGGACACAGAAACCAAATTTGGCCAGGGTGCTCATTTACCATCCCTTATGCATGTATTCAAAGGCTAGATGATCTTATATTTACCATGTACAGTAACCGAGACCTGAATTCCGGCATAAACGGAAAAGTGACCTAATTTTGCCTGGATGCAGACCTACCCACCCAAGATGCATGCACATACAAGGTTAAACAATCCTACCATGTACAATTACTTAGATCTGAACTCAGACTTAAACTTGAATGTAAGTCAATCATGCGGAAAATATAGGTCAAAGTGACCTTATTTTGCCTGGATGCTGACCTACCACCAAAGATTCATGCACATGAAAGGTTAGATAATCCTACCATATACATTTACTTAGATCTGAACCCGGACGTAAACTTGAAGGTAAGTCAATCATGCAGAAAATATAGGTCAAAGTGACCTAATATTGCCTTGATGCTGACCTTCCCCTAAGATGCATGCACATACAAGGTTAGATAATCCTACCATGTACAGTTACTTAGATCTAAACTCGGACGTTAACTTGAATGTATGTCAATCATGCGGAAAATATACGTCAAAGTGACCTAATTTTGCCTGGATGCTGACCTACCCCCAAAGATGCATGCACATGCAAAGTTAGATGATTGTACCATGTACAGTTACTTAGATCTGAACTCGGATGTAAACTTGAATGTAAGTCACTCATGCGGAAAATATAGTTCAAAGTGACCTGACTTTGCCTGGATGCTGACCTACCGCCAAAGATGCATGCACATGCAAGGTTAGATGATCCTACCATGTACAGTTACTTAAATCTGAACTCGGACGTAAACTTGAATGTAAGTCACTCATGCGGAAAATATAGGTCAAAGTGACCTGACGTTACCTGGATGCTCACCTGACAAAGATGCTTCTAAGCCATGCCTATGCTGACGACCAAAAATGTTTTTCCTATAGGGTTTAATGTTAACCTATGTTCTCTACTCACATCCATGTTTTTGTTAGATTCAATTGAAACAAGTATTCTTTGTTAATATCTTTCCATTTATAACTCGAATACAGATAAGTTAAATTTGCTTTAATGGTTTCAGAGTAGATCATGAAAATGAAGAATTTCCAATGGGTCCAATGTTAAACTATGTTCCATATGCTGGCAGCCATGTTTTTTATCGATCCAAAAGAAATGAGCAATCTTTGTTAAGGACCTTCAATCCTGTTAAAGTTTGGTTGAATTTGCTTCAGCGGTTTCAGAGGAGAAGATGAAAATGTGATTTTTCCCATAGGGTCCAATGTTAAACTATGTTTTGTGCTGGTGGCCATGTTTTTTATCGGATCGGTACAAAAAGAGCAATCTTTGTTGAGGACCTCCCATACTCCATTCCTGTAGAGTTTGGTTGAATTTGCTTCAATTGTTTCAGAGGAGAAGACGAAAATGTGATTTTCCCATAGGGTCTTATGTTAAATTATGTTCCACGCTGGCAGCCATGTTTTTTATCGGATCAAAAGGAAATGAGCAATTTTTCGTTGAGGACCTTTAGTACATCATTCCTGTAAAGTTTGGTTGAATTTGCTTCTGTGGTTTCAGAGGAAAAGATGAAAATGTGTATTTTCCCATAGGGTCCAATGTTAAACCAAGTTCTGTGCTGGCAGCCATGTTTTTATCGGATCGGAACGAAATGAGCAATCTTTGTTGATGACTTTTAGTAAATCATTCCTGTAAAGTTTGGTTGAGTTTGTTTCAGCGGTTTCAGAGGAGAAGATGAAAATGTGATTTTTCCCATAGGGTCCAATGTTAAACCTAAGTTCCGCGCTGGCAGCCATGTTTTTTATCGGATCGGAACGAAATGAGCAATCTTTCCCATCTCTAGATTTTCCATGGTGCCTGTGTTTTCCATGAAAACTGAAGGAATTTTCCATGGAATTCCATGGAATTCCATGACAATGCCAATCTTTTTCCATGGAATTCCATGGAAACTTTCGATGCATAGCATGGAAAGCTGAACTTAGAAAATTTTAGTCATGGAAATGGTCATGGAAATAGGACTTAGTTTTATTTTCACATGGAAAATATTCAAAGTTGGACTTAGTTTATTTTTCACATGGAAAATATGGTCAATGTGAATAATAACTAAGTCCAATAGTGATGAATAATAATATCACAGTACATTTGTACAATGTTGAATTATATAGGAATTAATTAACTGGGCTAAAATAAATCTCCCTCGATATTTAAGAATGTTTGCATAAATATCATGATGCAGGGCCCTACAAACAAACAAGACGTTTTACGCCTGAGAAATGAAATAGACAACCTGAAATGACAGGAACTTCGCATTTAGACGTGATTTGAGGCTGAAAATATACAACCTAGCAGAAATATTTTATTTCAGGACATATATTTGAACTTCACAATTTTTCATGGCAGAAATGTTAGTCACCGTATAGCAAAGATTTAAGATAAAATATAACTTTTAAAAATTTTGTGACCATGAACTTTTAATTTAATTGTCATGAAACAGATTAAGGTGTAAAATTGGACTTTGAATTTTGAAAAGCCAGCTTATTTTTTAAATTTTAAGGGATGAAGGAAAGATTGAGGATTTTATTTCGAGACGGGTTACTTCTTGAACTTCTGCTACAGCAAGGTTAACCCAGATTTCACGGCTTGATTAGGATGTGATCATTCCGATATAGGCAGGATTGGCCGGACTTTGACATCACAGCACGGAAGTGTGCTTTTCTGTAACAAATGAAATCTTAGTGTGGTACTGGCAAGATCACAGCTTTGATCAGATCTCCTCACCCTGCTGAGATCTCGCCTAAATTAGTGTTGAATACATATGTAGTCTGCATCTTGACATTCTGTGTTTAGTTGTCAAACATCACCCCCCCCCCTTTTCCCCACATTTTTTTTTCATCATAAAACAAAAAAAAATATCCAAAGTGATTATGCAAATGTTGAATATGTGAACTAGTAAATACGATATAAAAGTACCAATATAGATTTTGCTAAATCTTCATTCTGGACATAACCTATGGCTGAACATGGTTAACCCGTTTACATTGTGTGCAGCTGCTCGGTTTAGAACATTTAATTGCATTCTAGGAAGAATAGAAACATCGTGGATAACGTTGTTGCTTAAATAAGCAAATCGTTATTTGGGGAACAGTTATAACTCCGTACTGTAACTGGACCTAGAGTAGATTCGTCAGAACCATGGATCATAAGGATCGTCATTGTCAAAACGAAAGTGAAAGTAACTTGGGGAAGGTCAAATGCATTGGACAAGCGCAGTAAAATGCATGCAACAAAAAGATAAGATGTTTTTGAAAATTAATTTCTACCAATGATTAAATTTGTACTATAAAAAATCCATGAAATATTAATGTCTTGTTTGTTTATAAATCGTGTGTCTATTTAAAAATCAAGAGGTCAAATAAGGTTCGTCATAATCATATTTAACTAATAGGAAACAGCAAATAAATATAGTCTCTAACATTGTTTCCAGTTTATTACGTATATTTCTCACATCGAGATAGTTAAATTTTCACATTTTAAAGTTCGGGGTTTATCCGAGAACTTTAAAATGTGAAAATTTAACTATCGAGATGCGAGAAATTATCGTAATAAACCGGAAAACAATTTTAGAGATTTTTTCTCTAATTCCTACTCAATTTATTTGACGTAAAGCGAGCTCCGTAGTCTCCAGTCTCAAGTATGCCGCCATTTTGTTGTTATCATCGTTGCTATGTGTATCATCGTGCCTTTGATTGAAAGGGGTATTGGGTGTAATATTTTTGATAAAAAATGTCATATTATCAATAAATTGAGTTATCTTAGTCATAAAATGTAAAAATCAATTCGCTAGACAATGATGCAGGTGTTAATTTCATCAACATCCGGTTGCACTATTTCTTGAAACTGACACGAGACAACCAATCAGCAAGTGAGATCAATGTCTAAACATGTTGATTATTAAGTTCATCTAACATCATTTGGGAAGTATTTATTTTGAACAAGAATTAGAGAAAAGTTAATAGCATACTGAGCAGCTAGGCTGACATTCATAAAGGAGTACCTCAAGGATCTATACTGGGGCCTCTTTTATTCAACGTCTTTATAAATGATATATTTTTGTTTATCGAAGAAGGTACATTATATAATTATGCAGACGACAATACTTTATCTTTTTGTAGTCCGGATTGCGACCATCTAATAGCAACTTTGGAATCTGAATCAAATAAATTAATTGAATGGTTTAAAAACAATAAAATGCAAGAAAATCCAGACAAATTTCAGGTACTGGCTGTAGGTAAAAAAACATATAATAGAAATCCATGTATAAATATACAAAATTTTACACTTACTTGTGAAACTACTGTTAAATTGCTTGGAATAGATATTGATTATCAGCTAAATTTTGATTCACATATTAGTAATATTTGTAGGAAAGCATCACAGCAACTTAATATTCTTAAACGTTCTTATCTGAATAGACTTAATAAATTAACAATTTTTCATTCATTTATTCTTAGTAACTTTAATTTCTGCCCTTTGGCATGGCATTTTTGTACAGAAAAAAAATCTAAAAAATTAGAAAAATTTGCAAGAAAGAGCACTCCGTTTTATATATGAAGATTATATCAGTTCGTATGATAATTTATTGCTAAAAGCTAATGTACCATCATTACAGATTCGTAGAATTAGAATTATGGCCCTAGACACTTTTAAAATAGTTAATAAATTATCACCTATTTGTTTAAATAACTTAGTTACAATTAAAAATTCTAAATATTCTTTCAGGTACAGTTTTGGATATTCGAAAGTTGAAATCTACACGGTACGGTATTAAATCTTTCAAATTTGCAGCAGCTACATTGTGGAACAGCCTCCCAGACCATTTCAGGACTGAAAATAGTTTTTCACGATTTAAGAGCTTAATGCACTCCTGGAATGGTATGGATTGTCGCTGTTCTGCATGTAAGTAACTATTTTGCTGAAATACTTTTGCTTGGTGCTTTTATTAAATTTTGCTTATGCCATATAGTCTATTAAATTTGACTCTTTGATGCAGGTGTCCATAGACAGCTTGAAACCTTGTGCCATATGTGCTGCTGTCTGTGGACCTCTGCATCACTGCTTATTTTATGTTTTAGTGCTAATTATTGCTTAATGCTTTGCTCTATAAGTGTGCTTTTTTTATCTTATTTTATTTAAGTTTTAACTCTGGTATATGTACATTGTCTTACAGCTTGTGAACTGTCTTTTATGGTAAACTGCCTGTTTTATGTGATGTTAATTTTGTTTTAAATGTGCATGCTTTGTTGTTTTAATGTTAGTTATATGTTTTATGTATTCAGTAAAAAGCTCATTAGAGCTTATGTTGTAAATTTATATTATATGCCGAATCAAAACAAAGTTTTATCTATCTATCAATCTATCTCAAAATCGTTGTAGGTCAGATTGGCGCACATAATTTTAAACATGATGCTGACAGACGAAAATTATAATAGTTTTTCGTCACAGAGCTCGATCTGTTTCATTGAATCTTTTGTACAAAGGACAAAATAAGGTTGTTTTTGATTCGGTACATAATGTGTACGTAGGATTGTCGGCCACAAATTAGGTATTATTTGGCATTTGCGTTTCGACAACGAGGGGAAGCCGGAGGGCATAGGGGTCACATCCCGGGATCCTGTCTTTTTTTTCTAACTCTGCCAATCCCGAACTAAAAAGAAAATAAAAACTGATGAAATCCCGATTACCGTTGAATTTTATATCCCGAAATCCCTGGCTTAAATCATAAAAATACCGAAATCCCCAGCATAAAAAATCCCTTAAATAAAGGGCTACGCCGAGCGCAGCATGATACGAACACAGCATGTCAAACACTGAAATTTGAACAAGTGTAAACTAAAATTAATGTGGACACAGTAATTTGCTGGACACAATAAGGACCTTGTCACAGAAATTAAGTGGACACAAACTAGTGAAAATAAAAATAGCTCTTTTAATTCCTTACTTAACCGGTACTAGGATATTGTAAGAGCTAAGAAATTCTGTTGACTACCATCAAGAGAAATCCAAAGAAAAAACTCAGGTTGAAATCCAATGAAAAATAAAGATTTCACATATTTTGAAGTATTGCAATTTGGCCCTTTGACCCATTATAGCTTGGAAACCAAAGAGCAACACAAAATATACTGCCATATCACTGACAGCTCAAAAAGAGAACAATCCAAAGATAAAAATCCCATCAAAATCTAATGAAAAATAGACTTCACATATTTCTAATGATTGCAGTTTTGACCTCTTTGACCCCTTATAGCTCGGAAACGGTAAGAGCTTCATCCAATCTGTTGACATACCCCTGAAAGCTTACATTGAGAGGAATCCAAAGAAAAAAATCCCATCAAAATCTGATGTAAAATAAAGATTTTACATATTTCTAAAAATTGCAATTTTGGCCCTTTTGACCCCTAATAGCTCAGAAACGGTAAGAGCTACGTCAAATCTGTCGGCATACTGCATAAAGCCTACAATTAGAGGAATCTAAAGAAAAAAATCCCATTGAAATTGGATGAAAAATAAAAATTTTAGGTAATCCGCACGTTTTCAATTTTTGCCCCGTTGGACCCCTCGTAGCTTGGAAAAGGAACAGGTTATCAAAAATCTAATGGTGCACCGCTATGTTAATTGTTCATAAGGAATCAACTGCAAAAAACTGCATCAAAATCGGACTAAAAATAAAAAAATTAAATTTTTGAAATTTGCCCCCTTTTGGCCCCATTTATCTCGTGAACGGTACATGCCACATGAAATCCGTTGGCATACCACTGATTGGAAATTTCCTCAGGAAGACACTGAAAGAAATCCCATCAAAATCCGATAAATAATAAAGATTCTACAGTAAAATATGTTAAAAAGATCAAATTTAACCCTTTTTGGCCCCTTTTTCCAAAACGGTTGGGTCACAATGACCAAAGCTAAGCCAAGCCTTCCTTTTGTGCCAAGGAACATTGTGTTAAAATTTCATAAGGATTGGTCAACTGAAACTAAAGTTATTGACCAAAAACTAAAGTGTCTACAGACAACGACGACAACGCCGACGACAGCACCATACCATTAAATATACGACCGCAAAAATTTTTGCGGTCGTATAAAAAAGGCCGGCGTGCATTGACGTTCAAAATTTAATTATTGAATAGAATTTTGGCGTTTCTGTGGCATAGGGAAGATCTTAAAATAGTACTTTCATTCATAGCCATCTTGTGACGACCTCATATTTATTGGTGTCTGACTTTCGCTGCTTCGCCCCTAATGTTTTCGAAATAAACAGGTTTTAGGAATTCCTCTAACGTTTTATTGATAAAAGTCTGAAAAATTGAAACAATTTTATGCCACTTTCTCATATCGTGGGCATTTCAACCAAATTTTGGGCTATGACCTCACTGTTTTTGCGTAGCTATGAAAATATTAGATACGATAATGTAACCCTCAGTCCATTACGTGAGGGTTACAACTTGGTCCCATTACTCGGAATGGAACAAAATTTGTTTCAATTTGCAAGCGAAATACCTACTGATGTATAAACATAATCAAAATTCAGGGAGCTATTTAGAAATAAATCGTCAACTTGCCCAGCGGAGAAGTTTCCAATAAAAATTACTTGCCCTTCCACATTCAAACTTTAAGATAAATAAAATTTCAACTAGACAAGCGGACAAGTCCGCATCAAATTTAACTTGCCCTGCACAAATTTTACTTGCCTCGGGAGAGCGGGAGAGTGCTTAAATCGAACCCTGATTTTTACTGGTTATGTTTCTTATATTTTTGTGAAAAAATCTCCTTAAGGGGCTCAAAAAGTTTTTTGAAACGCGTTTTCAAAATTGTTTTCCAAGTTTCGGCTATTTTGAAATTAACTTTGATGAATATGATCGGATGTAGCATTTTAAAACCAAATCCAGACATTTCTGGATAATATTGTTGCCTTATTCCGGTCTATGACCGACATTGATTTGCAGAATCCTTGGCAGCATTTTATGATTTTATTCATTAATCTCTATCAAAATGGCGATTTACTTTTCAAAGCCTTCTCTTCAGATTTTCAATTTGATGTGCAACACTTTTCATAAGGAAGAATATGCATATTTTTTTATTGATTATGGAGGAAAAATGTTAATTTAGAGATTTTTACCATCAAAGGTCTGAAATGACCTCATAATAAATCCATTATTTCGCCCGGTGTGAATCACAGCGGGGCTGCTCCATTACGGGTATTAATCGGACCAAGTCGTAACCCTCACAGGAGCATAGTGGACTGAGGGTTACGTTACCGTATCTATGAAAATATGAGCTTTCAGTATACAATGTATAAAGCAAGGTGGTATATTTGTTTGGTCAAGAAAAGATATCTCGGACATGTTGGATCACTTCATTGTGTTTGGGAAAATCTAGGATCAATATGGGAATGCTCCTGGAAAGTTTATTTGTCTACTAGGGTATGAACTCGAGTTACTCCAGTACAAAATAAATGATAAAGAGTAGGAACTAAAGTGAAAACCATACTTTGTAATTATTTGTGTTAAATTGGCAGTTTAAAACTAAAAACAGCAAAATTATATCCCCACTCGCTAGAGAGGGGGGTATACTGGATTCACCTTGTCCGTCCGTTCGTCCGTCCGTCCGTTCGTCCGAAAAAAATTTTCATCGCATTTTTCTCAGCTTCTACAAGAGGGATTGATTTCAAAATTGGTATGCAGCCTCTATATGGTAAGTTGTAAAGAACGTCCTATTTTGAGTCCTGTCGGATGTATACTTCCTGTTTGACGAAATGTGGACTTTGTTACGAAATGTAGTAAAAACATGAATTTTTTCGTCGCATTTTTCTCAGCTTCTACAAGAGGGATTGATTTCAAAATTGGTATGCAGCCTCTATATGGTTAGTTGTAAGGAACGTCCTATTTTGAGTCCTGTCGGATGTGTATTTTCTGTTTGACGAAATGTGGACTTAGTTACAAATTGTAGTGAAAACGTGAATTTTTCGTCGCATTTTTCTCAGCTTCTACAGAGGGATTGATTTCAAAATTGGTATGCAGCCTCTATATGGTTAGTTATAAGGAACGTCCTATTTTGAGTTCTGTCGGATATGTACTTCCTGTTTGACAAAATGTGGACTTTGTTACAAAATGTGGTAAAAACATGAATTTCTCGTTGCATTTTTCTCAGCTTCTACAAGAAGGATTGATTTCAAAATTGGTATGCAGCCTCTATCTGGTTAGTTGTAAGGAACGTCTTATTTTGAGTTCTGTCAGATGTGTACTTCCTGTTTGACGAAATGCGGACTTAGTTACAAAATGTAGTGAAAACATGAATTGTTCGTCGCATTTTTCTCAGCTTCTACAAGAGGGATTGATTTCAAAATTGGAATGCAGCCTCTATATGGTTAGTTATCAGGAACGTCCTATTTTGAGTCCTGTCAGATATGTACTTCCTGTTTGACAAAATGTGGACTTTGTTACAAAATGTGGTAAAACATGAATTTCTCGTTGCAATTTTCTCAGCTTCTACAAGAGGGATTGATTTCAAAATTGGTATGCAGCCTCTATATGGTTAGTTGTAAGGAACGTCTTATTTTGAGTCCTGTCAGATGTGTACTTCCTGTTTGACGAAATGCGGACTTACTTACAAAATGTAGTGAAAACATGAATTTTTCGTCGCATTTTTCTCAGCTTCTACAAGAGGGATTGATTTCAAAATTGGTATGCAGCCTCTATATGGTTAGTTATAAGGAACGTCCTATTTTGAGTCTTGTTGGATGTGTACTTCCTGTTTGACAAAATGTGGACTTAGTTACAAAATGTAGTGAAAACATGAAATTTTTCTCAGCTTCTACAAGAGGGATTGATTTCAAAATTGGTATGCAGCCTCTATATGGTTAGTTGTAAGGAACATCTTATTTTGAATCATGTCGGATTTGTACTTCCTGTTTGACGAAATGTGGACTTTGTTGCGAAATGTAGTAAAAACATGAATTTTTCGTCGCATTTTTCTCAGCTTCTATAAGAGGGATTGATTTCAAAATTGGTATGCAGCCTTTATATGATTAGTTTTAAGGAATGTCCTATTTTGAGTCCTGTCGGATGTGTACTTCCTGTTTGACGAAATGTGGACATAGTTACAAAATGTAGTGAAAATATGAATTTTTCGTCGCATTTTTTTCAGCTTCTACAAGAGGGATTGATTTCAAAATTGGTATGCAGCCTCTATATGGTTAGTTGTAAGGAACGTCTTATTTTGAGTCCTGTCAGATGTGTACTTCCCGTTTGACGAAATGCGGACTTAGTTACAAAATGTAGTGAAAACATGAATTTTTCGTCGCATTTTTCTCAGCTTCTACAAGAGGGGTTGATTTCAAAATTGGTATGCAGTCTCTATATGGTTAGTTATAAGGAATGTCCTATTTTGAGTCCTGTCGGATATGTACTTCCTGTTTGACAAAATGTGGACTTTGTTACAAAATGTGGTAAAACATGAATTTCTCGTTGCATTTTTCTCAGCTTCTACAAGAGGGATTGATTTCAAAATTGGTATGCAGCCTCTATATGGTTAGTTGTAAGGAACGTCTTATTTTGAGTCCTGTCAGATGTGTACTTCCTGTTTGACGAAATGCGGACTTACTTACAAAATGTAGTGAAAACATGAATTTTTCGTCGCATTTTTCTCAGCTTCTACAAGAGGGATTGATTTCAAAATTGGTATGCAGCCTCTATATGGTAAGTTGTAAAGAACGTCCAATTTTGAGTCCTGTCGGATGTGTACTTCCTGTTTGACGAAATGTGGACTTTGTTACGAAATGTAGTAAAAAGAATTTTTCGTTGCATTTTTCTCAGCTTCTACAAGAGGGATTGATTTCAAAATTGGTATGCAGCCTCTATATGGTTAGTTGTAAGAAACGTCCTATTTTGAGTCATATCGGATGTGTACTTCCTGTTTGACGACATGTGGACTTAGTTACAAAATGTAGTGATTAAACATGAATTTTTCGTCGCATTTTTCTCAGCTTCTACAAGAGGGATTGATTTCAAAATTGGTATGCAGCCTCTATATGGTTAGTTATAAGGAACGTCCTATTTTGAGTCTTGTTGGATGTGTACTTCTTGTTTGACAAAATGTGGACTTAGTTACAAAATGTAGTGAAAACATGAATTTTTCTCAGCTTCTACAAGAGGGATTGATTTCAAAATTGGTATGCAGCCTCTATATGGTTAGTTGTAAGGAACATCTTATTTTGAATCATGTCGGATTTGTACTTCCTGTTTGACGAAATGTGGACTTTGTTGCGAAATGTAGTAAAAACATGAATTTTTCGTCGCATTTTTCTCAGCTTCTACAAGAGGGATTGATTTCAAAATTGGTATGCAGCCTTTATATGATAAGTTTTAAGGAATGTCCTATTTTGAGTCCTGTCGGATGTGTACTTCCTGTTTGACGAAATGTGGACATAGTTACAAAAGGTAGTGAAAATATGAATTTTTCGTCGCATTTTTTTCAGCTTCTACAAGAGGGATTGATTTCAAAATTGGTATGCAGCCTCTATATGGTTAGTTGTAAGGAACGTCTTATTTTGAGTCCTGTCAGATGTGTACTTCCCGTTTGACGAAATGCGGACTTAGTTACAAAATGTAGTGAAAACATGAATTTTTCGTCGCATTTTTCTCAGCTTCTACAAGAGGGATTGATTTCAAAATTGGTATGCAGTCTCTATACGGTTAGTTATGAGGAATGTCCTATTTTGAGTCCTGTCGGATATGTACTTCCTGTTTGACAAAATGTGGACTTTGTTACAAAATGTAGTAAAAACATGAATTTCTCGTTGCATTTTTCTCAGCTTCTACAAGGGATTGATTTCAAAATTGGTATGCAGCCTCTATATGGTTAGTTGTAAGGAACGTCCTATTTTGAGTCCTGTCGGATGTGTACTTCCTGTTTGACAAAATTTGGACTTAGTTACGAAATGTAGTGAAAAAATGAATTTTTCGTTGCATTTTTCTCGGCTTCTACAAGGGGGATTGATTTCAAAATTGGTATGCAGCCTCTATATGGCTAATTGTAAGGAACTTCCTATTTTGACTCCTGTCAGATGTGTACTTCTTGTTTGACGAAATGTGGACTCAATTACAAAATGTAGTGTAAACATGAATTTTGGTCCAGGGTTCAATGAGTGGGGGTATACTTGGTTGCCATTCGGCGACAGCTCTTGTTAATTATGTCTTTGTTTTAATTTAACTGTACCATAAATAATATTTGTAAAAATATAAACAAGTCTGCTTTAAATGGTTTCATGGTGGTAAAAAATGATGTAATGTACTTTTACCCACATTAAAAAAAGGAATTAAGAAAATTGACCTCAATTGATAGCCTTACATAAAATAAAATACTTTGTAGTTTCGAAAAAACTGAAATTCACAGTCAGAATCCAAATATATATATAAATAAAATAAAATCTAGCCAGGGTTTTTTTTATTTCAATTTTTCAATGTCCAATGAATAGATTTTTACCCTATCATACTTATTGGAAATAATTTGGATTCAAGGTTGTTTTTGAGGAGTCTTATCAACATTTGATATAAACAAACAAATTCCATATTGTAGTCAATATTTGCCATATTTGGAGTTACTTGAGTCCGATTATAAATAGTTCACAATTAAACGTGCTTGCCCAAGTTGTCTCAGGTACTCTAGCCCTAGCCCTAGGATCCTCATAGTTGATAAATAAACTTGATCTCCATTTTCAGATGAAGGTTGTATTTATAAGATACGGTGTGACAAAAACAAGAGGCTCTCAAGAGCCTGTATCGCTCACCTGGGCTATTGCTGACAAATACAGTCAAAAATAATAATACTAATGTTGAATGCCA
>MJUU01014696.1:0-14449 GCA_002080025.1 Modiolus philippinarum | reverse complement strand
TCACAGGGGCGTGACTATGGAGTCATCGCCAGAAGATGCCACTGAAATGGAATTCACCTTTCATTTTTTGTCCCGTGTGGTGTCACCACTGCACTGTCAGGTTTTGTTCTGTGACGTCGTGATACCGGGAAAATACACGCACAATAAACAATTTTTGAACATGCGTGAAATACAACATTTCCCGCGAGTTACCTGATAGTGCAGCAGCGACACCAATCGGGAAAAGCAGGATGGTGAATTCCATTGATCTCTTCTGAAACTTATGCAACTGCATATCAAACAACAATATGATGATTATGTGTGGTTGATGTTAAAAAGATGCAAGGAAAAATTTGTTTTGCGCGCTTCGCTCGAGAAAACTTATTTATTTTTTAACTGATATCAACAAAATAACTTTTCACGGCTTCATTCTATATTTTGTGGAAAAAAACATAGCCCCCCACCCTTTTCATCAAGATAAACAAACATCAATTCAGAAACTAAATAGCTAGATTTGGTGTTAATGTTTCTTGGTCAGTAAATCCCGAAGTCATGTTTCTAACACCTTCTCACTTTCAATGACAAGCAATTCTTACAGTTTCCGGGTGCATGAGTAACAAATCAAGTGAAATGTCGCCAGTGTGATCCGAATAAAAAGTTCATATTTTCATTTTTCTTAAAGGTCAGGATTACAGTAAACACCTACAATAGCCGAAGATTACAATCAGATGCCACAATCCACATGGAATCGCACTAGAAAAAACACGTGACAGACAAGAGACAGACATCGAATAACGACAGAAACTCGGGACAGCCGTACTTGGTAACAGTACTAGCAAAAGCTGAGGTAGGATTAAATGGTCTATGGATACCAAAGTCTCCTCTTTCTCTTTCCCGTTTCTCTATAGTATAATTAACATACTAAAAACCCAATGCAGGTAGACTACTAACTATTGAAAAAAAGAATATGAAAAAACGTAATTTAAAAAGATTGGTCAAAGATAGTTCGCCTCTAAACTGCCGGTTAGCTCAAGGAACCTAGTCTGTTGGTGAAACACTGTCGCACTACGAAAGAAAAATTAAACTCAAAACTTCCCGAAGGATTTGGTAAGGAGTCAACATGTATTTCAGCAGACATCGATAGTATCAGTGAGAGGCCAGGCCAGTATATGTGTTGAATCTTCTGGTCCCTGAAAACCAAAGCCAATTTAGCGGATTGACGTCGATAAAGATTGTAAGTTACGTCCCTATTCTATTCAATATTTTACGAAAGGATATGGAGTAAATGAACATAAGTCTATTTTCATTTATTTACTTATTTATTGTTCCAATTGAATACCGTATAGCGGGTAATTTTCGCGAGGTTCTAATTTTCATATATTCGCGAAGCGTGAAAATAAAAACTCGCGAAATTAAAGTCAATTTATCTTTAAACATGTCTTTCCCTTACACAATTTTCGATTCGCAAAAATCGATGACCGCTAAAAATTGGTACCCCTCTTCAGGGAAAGAATCGCGAAATTTGGCAACCGCGAAAATTATCCGCTATATGGTACATAGATCGACAAACGAATACCGAAACACTATACAGTGTATATATTCACGAACGCCCCCAGTTACTGCTTTCTGTCCACAGTTACCTTATTTGTCAGCAATAACTCGCGAAACTATGCGAATTCTAAATGCAACACATAAATGAAAACTATTTTTTTAGTAAATCCGCTCGTTTCATTTCGTCGTCGCAAACATCTGAAAGCAATTCTTGTAAAAACCAAATTTCCACCACCTGAGCAAACCAAATATTCAAAAACACAGCTACTGGCGAGTCCTTCATATCTTTACCAATTTATCAGGCAAGTCGGATTAAGTCAGCACTCTCATCACCTGCTTTTTTGCCAACAACAATATGTCGGGGAAAAAAATTGCAAACCTGTGTATCAATTTGCAACGTGACCACATTCGGAAAAGGGGTGATCACAGTCGACGTAACCACTGGTAACGTAACATAGTTGGCAGAATTAAATCAAAATAGCTTATTTCGTAACAAAAGAAGGAATTTAATACGATGATATCAAATAAATCTGAAAGCTTCGCCCAAAATACTCATGAAACAAATCGTATATATTAAAGTTTTTCAAATTCAACAGTGAAAATTTCGACCATATTATCCATCTCACTATTTCATTTCTCTGAACACATTCTATTCCATAAATTGAGTGTATTTTTTTTCGCATACGAGACGAGACCTAGGAAAAGTTTCACATTCGATTTAACTAAATCCGGATCAACTTAGCTCAATCCATAATACAGGCAAGGGTCTTTTCTGACTATTTTATTTATTGTGGGTGTAATCCTGGTTTGCATTCATTTATTTACATGTTTTCATAATTATAGTCTGTTTTTATTGATAACGTCAATTTCACCTACATTTGTACCTTGATTTATAGATAAAGCTTTTACTTTTACAAAATCAGCACAATATCAGGAAAATGTCTTATTAATGGTCTTTTTAAGTATTAACAAATATTAAATTCAATTTTATATTTGAAATATTCATGATAAAAATAGAATCTGTTTAATCGGATAGGTAGCGTTTTTAGCCAAGTTACAACGAAGTTGAACTCTGCTATTGGTTTGGTGTTACGGGCAAGCGGGCGTGCGTGCGTGCGGGCGTCAAACATTGGTTTCCGGATGATAACTCAAAAAGTTTACATCAAATTGAAATGAAACTTGGATACATTTTTGGATACCAAGAGGGTAGGAACCCTATCGATGATGGAGACAGCTGGTCAAAGGTCAAGGTCACAGTGACCGAAATTAGATTGAAAATTTCAGAAAAATTTGGTTTCTCAGATGATAACTCAAAAAGTTTACATCTAATTGAAATGAAACTTTGATACGTCGTTGGATACCAAGACAGGAGGAACCTTATTGATTTTGGAATAAGTAGGTTAAGGTCAAAGGTCACAGTGACCGAAAATAGATTGAAAATTTCAGAACACTTTGGTTTCTGGATGACAACTCAAGTTTACAAAATGTACATCTAATTGAAATGAAACTTGTATATTATGTTGGGTACAAAAATTGATTTTCGAGAAAATAGGTCGAAGGTCAAGGTCACAGTGACCAAAAATAGAATGAAAATATCACGAAAATTTGGTTTTCTGATGATATTTGATCTTTTGAATTCTAAGAGTTAGTGATATATATTTTTAGGTTGGTAAGATAATAGATAGAAAATAAAGAAATATTTGGGTTGTGGTCAATTACTTTCAAAAGTCTAATTTAATTTTGGCACATAATATATGAAGTTGCAACTCGTCTTGTGCACCCTGGTGCCATATAAATTTTTCAGTAATATTTTATTGGCTATACAAAGTGCGGCATGATACCACCAGGTAAAACAAGTGTTAACAGAAAAATCAAACCTTACGGACATATTTAAGTGAAACCGTCTTAATCGCATGTTATAAAAAAAAACTGAATTCAAGAAAAAGGCAATGAACAAACCCCGTTCAAATTCGATGAAAAAAGCGAAAACAAGATTTGGCTATCTGTCCCGTATAGCTAAGAAATGCTAATAGCTTTTCTAAAAAGGAAAACCCGAAGGCTTATTCAAGATACATCAGCAAACGAATGCTGAAACAAGAACGAGGCAAGGAAAAATTCTTCAATCATAAATCCAAAAATCACGACAATAGACCCTTTCACGATAACTGCGGTCCTGAATTTTGCACATGCGCTCATATGCCTTTCAGTGGGTAAAATGCAACGTCATAGTATATGTGACGTCTTGATTAATTGTCCTACGACGTCATTTTTGCGGGAACTGTTTTTATTTTCCACTCAAAATCGCAGGACCGCAGTTATCGTGAAAGGGTCTATTCCCACCTAACACGAATTGAGAAAGCAGTACAAAGAGAAACAAATTCACAAAAATGAACAAGAAAGCCACATAACTACTTCAGTATCAGAATGAACCTCTACAAAAACTGATGTCAAGGATACAAAATACACAAACACCGTTAAATTCCGCTGTAAACCGACAAGTTTAGGTACTTCAAAAAAAGAATTTCTTATATTTCCGAAATTGTCAGAACTACACCAAATTCATCGACACACGAGTAAAATCCTATTTCATAAAGAACCCTAAGAAACAAACCCTGTCAAAATCAAAAGGGATATAAAAATTTCAGTGACTCCTTCTAACAAAAATTTCAGTCAACAAATGACTTTCTTCAGTGTCTTAAATACGCTATAATATATAATTGCGCTATTATAGCACATTTAAGGATGTAGTAAGGTGAAATTAAATAAATCTACGATTTTAAATTGATACCCTAAATGGAAAGAGCATTGTGAAAGGAATAAATTCAGCTAAAAATATTGATAGGTTATGGGCCTCGTTTATTTCACATTTTTAAAAATGGCGGGAAAGGCTCTTTTGGACTTTTACCTTCCTATAGCATTGATACGTTATTGATTTGTTTCACATGGAAGGAAAATCTACAATCTATAAAATTTTGCTTACTGACTTAAATTGAGCTTCTGAAGACTTTGATAACTAGAAAAATGGGTGTAATGGGGAAAAATATTTTACATAGTAATACTGGACAAAACCAGAGAAATCCGAATGACTGACAATTTTCGAAAACCTCACCTTACTACATCCTTAAGACACCGGAGAAAAGTAATTTGTTGTCCTGTATCGACGATCCGATATCCATTAAGTTTTCTAGCTGGTAGTTTTCTGAGACTTTAAATATATATATTGAGTAAATGCACATAAGACAAAGTCTCCACAAATACTTTTAAAAAAAAGCAATTACTGGCAAAAATATCATCGATAAGAAAAAAAATCCAACTTCTTGTAGGCAGTGCGTGAGTGTATGTTATCCTTTTTTTATTTTTAAAATTTAATATAATGCAATTGGCGAATTATTTAATGTGAGCAGTGAAAACTTTATTATATGCTACCAAATTATAGCTTTTTCTTATAATATAAGGTAATATTCAATTAATTTAAACCGATTTAAATGTAAGTATTACATTCGCTTACGCTTAAGCTGCTTTTCATACATAACTACTGTATGCATTCAATAATCTGAAAATGATTTTTACTTATTTATTTGTATCTTATTAACACAAATCTTACGAACTGGAAGCCTCTGAAACATCCTTTGCTTATTGATGATAATTTTGTTATTAATTAAACAGATATATCGCTGAAATTTTTTAATTGTAAAAAAAGAAGGGAAACGGGGAATGAGTCAAAGAGACGACTCAAAGGGGAGTAGTAACAACTCAAAGCCACCATAAGATCTTCAATGAATGGTGAGGAAAATGCATTTTTTTATGTATCATGTAGCTCATGTAATCAGCATTTTATAAAAAAATCAAAGACAAGCCATTCAGATATGGCTTTTGAGGTAGCTTAACAGGTAAAAAAAAATTATGAATTTTATTGCACATATTAAAAACAAGCTATAATTCGTCAATGTTTGTAAAGTTATTGTCTTTTTGTTGTTTTTAAAATAAGTTCATTGTTGTGTGTACTGTCAGGACTTAAACTGACTGATTCCAAGTAAATTGTGAAACTCGAGAATGAAGATAGCACTCCTTTGCGCTATAACAGGGAGCCCTGGTTGCACTACTTGGTGAATATACTATAAGCCTAACATCCACGTAAAACTTAAATCAAAATCATTGTGCGTTTAAGGTCGGTATCAAAAAACAAATATGACAGTCACGACAGAACGAGGACTTCAACACAATGGTTATTGACAATTCCGCATCCATTGCCAGAATAGACAGGGATGTAGCGTTGCTCAAAATCCAGCAATGCCTCTCAAACCGGTGCTAGTGGCCGTCTTGAACTTGCTATGAGGTATGAGAAAAGCTCATTGTTGAAGGCCTCGTGGCACTTCAAGATGAAGAACAACAATAAAAGCGTTGTCCCATTGCTTGGTTTGACCATGTATTTGTAAAGACCTTTTCTCATGTGCATTTACTCCATATCCCTTCATTGTTGTCAAGAAATTGCCATTTACGTAACGATCTGTAGATCTATTCAATCTTATCAATATCGTAAATAAAACATTTTGGAAAATGATAACATTCAAATGTTGAAATTTGTATGCAATAAGTAGAGTAGTATATAGATTAAAAAAGTCGTTTAATTCAATATTCAATAAGGATTGCTGCAAAGAAATAGCACTTGTATTCAAAAAGTTATCAACATCTACTTTTATTGCCCTTAAACAATACAAAATCGCAAAATATTTAAAAAAGCAAAGGACAGTAAAACCTGGTCTAACGGTCAATTTGTATAATGTCAACCTTTTCTTAGCGGTCACCAATTTTGCCTCCCTTCAGATTTTACAATACAGTCTTGTACATGTAAAGTGTGCTTTTCATTAATATTCAAAAGTTACCGAATTTTCATTGGCCAGAGAATTTGTTTCAAGGCTAGGTGAAATATGTGAAACAGGTCGTGTTTCATAATCTCAAAACTGTAAATTGGGGGGGGGGGGGTTTATTGATAAAAAAGTTAGCTATCGGTCAGTTATGTTGGCAAGCGGTTTAAAATTAAAACAAAGTTTATCACACAGGAAATTTTATCAAAAAACAAAAAAATAAATAAATAAATAAATAAGAAATAAGTAAATAGACATAAGAAAACATCAACGTTCTTCTTCTTTGACCTCCGGATATATTACATAATGTAAAAGCAAACGATCATAGGAAACACCTACAAATTCCAAAAATTAAAATAACATGCCATAACCCACCAGGGAACTGCACATTAAAACAGCAATAAATAAATACAAAAGATTGATTGATTGATTGAATATTGTTTAACGTCTACTCAGCAATATTTCAGCTATATCAAGACGAGAACAAGTTTGTTGATAAATAATCACTTTGGGGTATGGAAAGGGCCATGGGACAGGAAATTCTGACTGCTACTGGAAAACTAGGGTGAAATCGAAAAGGGCGGGTAATTTAGCCTTGTAGCCGATCACCTACGGACCACTCAATAAAGCTTGCTACAAGGGTTCTTTAACGTGCAGGAAGCGTGGCATTTCTTCCAACACGTGGACCTGAGTATACATCCCATCCGAAAGATGGGTTGTGTACTTATTAATCCCGCACAACCACGGCATGGGTCCTATTCTATATCCCGGAGTTCCCTCGGGGTCAGCAGGTCCTATTTTTATACCCCGGGGTTCCCTCGGGGTCCTCTGTTAGGAAGACTCATACTCCAAGCTCAGAGGATGCTGCGGGCCTATTCATAAGCCGGGACCACGCGGCGGAAATACAAAAGACAAACGTAAACGACTGGACTCGGGATAGCATGACTTGGTACCGGCAGTAGAAAAAGGCAGCAGTAGTGTCAAACCGAAACTTCTCCTTTCTCTATAGTAAAATATATCAATAAAACCCAGTACATGCAGAAAACTAACTCCCAGAAGCAAGTTAATTGAGTGCTGGCCCGAAAACCGAATGATTTGGAAACTTGCAATATTTAGATTTAAGAAACTTTGTTTGAACCGAAGGAGTATTTTCCTATTGCATAGTTCTGTCCTTAACTGATTTTGGCTTTTCTATTTTTGATCTTACTGGTCATATGTTCTCTATCAGCTTTTACATTTATTTTGGTACGTAGATTTCCAAATGTTTTGATTTGACCTGAACTGAGGAGACATAAGTTTTCGATTTGGCTATATTCAGAAACTAAATTCACTGTAATTTCGGTATTTTGTTATCGATGACCACAACATTGAAAAGGAAAGAATAAGATACAACGTGATTTGAAAAGAGTGGTCAAAGGGTTCTTTGGTCTGTATTATATTGGCATAATACAAATTACTAGTGCTTTGATTTCTTTCGATGATAGTTTGTATACTTAAATGCACCACTAAACTCAATTTAACTGAAAATATTTGTGACATATACATTTTCGTTATTAACAATCTTTATTTAGATTGTTCACAAACTTTACGAACAACCTTCAAATTTTGTCGAATTAGCGTTTTTATTCATTGTACATTTAGGCAGTCTTCAATATCTTAAGAAATAGATCTAGATCGAAGAGTAAAATATTACAATCATACTCGGACATTGGGCTAGCCGTCAGTTTAGCACTTTTTGGCATATCTTTTTCAATTACATTTTGTCCTTTTCTTTTCTTTTTCAATGCAGTGTTCCTAGAGTTCATAATATATCTGTATTGGTTTTATTTGTATGTTTTTTATACTATAGCCCTAGCCTGGCTATCACGAGTTCCTATCTTTATTTACATTTGTCCCTTGTCTTCATTTGTGTTTTTTCTAGTGCAGTTCGCTTGTGGATTGGCATGTGATTGTAATTTTCGGCCGTTTACTGTTATCTTTTGTTTTGATTTGTATTGTTTGTTTAATGTTTATTTTTTTTTCACAGTGTGAATAATAAAATACCAAGGCTATTGTAAATTGTATTTCTGCATATGGCTAATTCGACAACTTCTCCTCAGGGCAGATAAAATCAAAATATTGGAAATCCAGAAATCAAAAGATGTATAAAAGCTGATATAGAAAAAAAGATCAAAGGGTGAAAAAATTCCAACAAGAACAATTAAGTTTCGATTTTTTTTATTTTGAAACTACTCTTATAGTAAATGAAAGACAAATTTCAATTGTACAATAATTTTTATGGCAGTAAAATAATTTTCTCATACAAATAAAATAGCAGTATCTGTTCTTATATCGGCCGGTGTCAGGGACGAATTAAATGTCGAGTCCATACAGCCATAAGTTGGTAGTAGCAGTCTTAATAAGAAAGTCCTGGTGGACACTGTATCGTCTTACTACCAGACCTCTTCTGTACATTCATATCTTCAGTGTTCCTAACTACTGGAGGTAAATTTTTGAGTACAATGTTCTTGGTCAAATCCATTAATATCTTGATGGAATCGTAATCTGTAACAGTAAAAAAAGTATTATTAGCAGACATAAAGTAAATTGAGACGGTCATTTCTATGTTTCAGGTAGATGATTAGACATTAAAAATTTCTACTTGCACTGTATTGACTCACTGAATGTGTCCCGGATTCTAATTTCATTTACTAAAACGACCACCATGCTTGATTTTTGTACGAAACTTCTGTTATTTTATTATTTGTCTTGATTGTTATTGTCCTGGTACTTCTATTTTTTTTGTTTGTCTCGATTTTTTTGTTTATGGACTTTGTACCTTCCGTAATCTACTGCTTAAAGGGGCAAAAGATATCTAGACAATACTATGATTATAAATGGATCAACGGATCAATGGACCAAATGGATCAAGAGTTTTATTACAAAATCCACTGGTTTATCTCATAACTTTAACTTGGCAACCCGTTCGAGAGAAAACAATAATAAATTAACACGAAAATTTGAAAAATATTCAATAACTGTGTTAGGATGCTGATACAAAAAAAAAATCATTCATTTCTGAGCAGTTTTTATATTATGGTCTTTTCACGCCTTTTTCTCTAACGAGCACTTTTTGACACCCCCTTTTACCCCTAATGGACCTTTTGGACTGAATGTTATTTGTGTTATCTCTACACATTTTGTGGTAAAATCTACAAAGTTTCACATTAAGAGGCATTATTGTCTCAGAGACGGAAGAAACAAAACAAAGACCTAGTCTCATAAACTTCGTTTGCGAGAATAAATTAAAGTTTACTAAAAAAAAACATTAAGTCTATCCAAACTTCGTTTGGGTTATTTAACAATAATTAGAATTGTACAAAAGCAACAAGTCTCCCCAAAGTTTTGCAGACTTTATGAAACAATAAGGATTCATACCTTAATTTAAGTATTCTACATTCCTCCTTACCATGAATTACATGAATTATGTTTATTTGGCAGATTAAATTTATTTTAATGTGCTTGTGTCCCTAAATATATTGAAACTTTACCTATATGACACCTAATCTGAAACATTTTTTATTTATGTATAAAAACTATTAGAATACAGAATATGTACATGTATAAAACTTGTGAGAACTTAAAAAAATGTCTAAAACAAATATAAACCAAAGCGTCAATAGCTACTAAGAAGGGATTACATTAGTTTTCAAAATTTTATGCATTTCAATAAAGACAGGGAATGAAGAAATTATAGTTTTCTAGGTAAAATAAACACTTTTGTATAAAATCAATTCTATTTTTCAAAGTTTGTTTTTCATATTAAAATATCACTGTTCTAATATCTTACTAGAGTAACTTTTAAAAGATCTCAAACTTCTCAATTTTAAGCACTTCGTTGGTTTTTACCACTGAGTAGATTCATTTGAAACAACGACAGTAGAATGCCGAAGGAACAAAGGAGTGAAATTTACAAAAATCGAAGTCCGAAGACACGGCCAAAACGAGAACACAGAAAACCGTGACGTTAGAAACTGAAAACAATGACGTAAGACAGATTCAAAGAACAGAAAAAGAAATTAAAACATTCAAAACAAAGGCACTCACAGTGTGAACTCCAGTGAAACTGAGAGTGACATCAGGTGCTCCGGAAGGGTAAGCATGTCTGCTCTGTTAACAGCACCCGTCACACTGTGAGTGATTCAATCCGGGAAAATGTCAAAGTCGGTAGTCAAATCCAGGAAGACGTTAATCTAGATGAAAATGTCCACTTTCATTTGGGATACTGACACGTCATATCTTTCAATGATGTTATGGTGACGGCCACAGAATTTCTTGAGGGATGAAATTAACATAGGTTGAACAAATCCCTGAATAAGCAGCTTTTGGGACACTGTTTTTGCTCTTCAAAAAATCACTGTACAAACTACATACTCGACAGTAACGAAACAACTGTGAAATGTACACTCCATAGGCTGGAGAGGTAGGTATATTACTGCAAATAAAGGGAAAGGTGGAATATCAGGTCCTTAGAAATGTATCAGCCCAGTTATCAAAGGCTACTGTGATAACCTTAAAATATCATCATATCTATGATTATGATTTTTAGAGTAATTTTTTTTGCAAAGGTCTGTGCCAATTTGGTAGTTTGATCCATTTTATGTAACTTGTTAACTTTGTGTTAATTGTTTTAGGTCTTGTGCACGAAATTAAAACGGACCAAAGGAAACATCTACAATGGCATATGAACTACACAGGTAAAATACAAATCAGACAAAAGAAAAACGTAAACAACAGTAGGAACTCGGGACATCCGGATTTGGTACAGGCACTAGCATAATCCACATTGTTCAGAGACAAATGATGTAGAAACTTAGAAAAAAAATCAAATTCAAATGAAATATCAATGCTTATATACAATTGTTTTGTTTCTCAAAGAATCCAAAGTAATAAAGGCCTTATGCACGGTCTCTATTGATTCATAATATCGATTGTTCCACTGTCCTTTCTGATGTTATGAAGCGAGCATTTGAAATGAGCTTGAATAAAATTTAACATGTTTAAGACAAACACCTACAATAACCGAAAAATTACAATCAAAAGAAAACTGCCCTATAAAATGCAAACAAAAGACAAAAGCAAGTAAGGTTTCATCGGTTTATTGGTACCAAAACATTCGTTTTCTCTGCCCCGTTTCCCTAATTTATAGTTAACATACAAAATAAAAGCCAACCAAGAAGGGCTTCCAACTCTTGGACCACTATCATGAAAAGTTTTAAAATACGAGGGATCTGACTAGTACAAAAGACTTATCTGGCTGATAGCAATTGAGGTTTCCTGATTAATTCAAATGCAAGTTTAGTGCTCATAGTATCACAAATTAGGTAAAATGTAATAACTGTTTGTGGATGGGTATTACTGCTCTCGGACTACAGGTAAAAAAACAACGACAGTAGAATACCGAGGGAAAAAATGAGTGGAATTTACAAACATCGAAGTCCAAAGACATGGCCAAAACAGTATACAAAGAGATGTCATCAGGGTAGTGGCAAGTATTTCATTCCCAGCTGAATTTTCGATTATTTCAAATTAAAATGCATAGTGCTACTTACCATCTCGTAGAGTGCCGTCTTTTAAAATTTTTGATAGAGAGCAACCTCCAGCGGTGAGATTTACATATAGCAACAAAAGGTTAAATATTACTGCAAAATAGCTATGCATTCTGCTCATGTATACCGTTTGGCAGAGTATTTTGTAGTTTATATAGAAATATCTCGCCCATTACTTTAAATTTACGTAGGGCGTTTTTCGTGTCTAGCAAACACTAAACACCATCAACATGATTTCTATATGAGATTTCACGTCTTCACACCACGTGAAATTAACACTGCAATTTCTGTAAAAAATGTCTTCTACTGTTCATTTGATTCCAACATGAATATCATCACCTGTAGGCTTCAAAATTTTTTTTAAAGTTTTTATTATGAATAAAGATTAAACCTTACTTGTATGAGCGACAAAATATCTAAGTTAACCTACTTTCTGCATATTTAATTTGTTCATTGTTTGTAGTACATGTACGATATATTTTAATCATAATAGACTTAAAATTTACTCTAAAGATGGCTAACTTGTGAATCTTAAATATATGAAAAAGAAATGAAATTTGGTAAATGTCAAGGTGACTAGATCCCATCTCTAGGTTAAAACGACCCCATACCAAGCATCTAGGGGTCACTGTACGGTCTTCAGAACAGTAAGGATCAATGAATCATGTAGAAAAAGTATAATATATATTTTTTGAAACTGTTATAAAAATTGAAAAAAAAGTTAAATATAAAATCTCACTTGCTTTAGTGGCTGGGTTTTTTTTCTAGGTGAATGTGGCTTGTGTTTGAAACATTTAGCCGTTGTAAGTGTTTCCAGTGATCTATTGTGTCTGTTAAAACGAAACTAAATATTATTAGATGAAAATAAATAATATTTAAAAACTGTAACATCGATATTTATGGCATGGTATTCTTTGCAAAAATTTAATATTTTTCATTTGAATGCAATGTTATTTATTTAAATGGTATATTTTTTCATTTAAATGCAATATTTTTTTTCTCATTTAAATGCAATATTTTCTTTTTCATTTAAATGCAATATTTTTTTATTCAATTGGTATATTTTTTCATTTAAATGCAATATTTTTTTTTATTCATTTGGTATAATTTTTCATTCAACTGCAATATTTTTTCATTTAAATGTAAAAATTGCATTATGGGAAATTATTTTACGTCACGGCTTGGACTTTCTAGGGGCTTGGCAAAGTTGGGCCTTATAGGGCAGGTAGGTACATTGGTTCAAACAGTTGGTCCAATCATATCGGTCCCAATGTAACAAATGTAGATATCAAAAAGACACACACTTTCTCCATTACATTTAATCAGATATCTATTACGGTTTCTGAGTTAATACAATAACAAGGTCTAGGGTCAAAGTTCAAAGTGGCCATTGACCTTTGACCTTAGCATTTAAGATGTATAACATATCACCTAAGATGAATGGAAAATGTTCCAGGTTTCTATCTCTTACCATTTTCGAGAAAAAACATACTCGAAGTTGTGACGAAATTTTGCGGGGAATAAGTCATGAAAGGTGCACCGTAGAGTCCAAATGTAACGAAGGTCCGTCATGACCTAACAAACATCTCTGTCATTACACTTTTTCAGCTATCTCTTATAATTTCTGAGTTTATCCCATAACAACGTTTTTCGGACTTTGGGCGTGGACGAAAAAAGATTTTCGACCGTTTCCTATTTCTTATCAACTAGACTATTGTGTTAAAATATCCAAAGGATATGTCCATCCAATTTTTCGGGAATGAGGCAGAAAAGAATAATAATAATAATAACCAGAAGAAATACAGAAAGGTCTTTCCCCTGGAAAGGAGAAAGACTTTAAATATACCAACTGAATAAAAAAAATTAAAAGAAAAAATATACATTTGAATATATAATATTGCATTCAAATGTAGAAATAAAACAGTTGAATTATTGCATTTGAATAACAATTGTATCATTTGAATAAAAAATATTCCTTTTGAATGAAAAAATATACCAATTGAATAAAAAATGTTGCATTTAAATAAAAAAATATACCATTTGAATAAATAATATTGCATTCAAATGAAAAATATTAAATTTTTGCAACCAATACCATGCCATAGATATTTGTCGTTTTTAGCTCACCTGGCTATGCTGGGTTAGCTTTTGCCATCACTTGGCGTCCGTCTTCCGGCGTCCGTATTCCGTCGTTCGTCCGTCGTGAACTTTTCATTCAAAGATCTTCTCTTTTAACATTCGACCCTATGGGAAAGACATTCAAAGATCTTCTTCTCAGAAAATACCAGTCCAATTATAACCAAACTTAGTCACAATGGTCCATAGATGGTCCCTTCTAAAAAGGTATCCGGCAGGTCCGTACCTCATCTAAGATGACCGCCAGCAGGGAACATAGTTCTAAAAAGGTATCTGGTAGGTTCATACCTCATCCAAGATGGCCGCAAGCGGGAACATAGTTTTAACATT
>MJUU01014694.1:0-30021 GCA_002080025.1 Modiolus philippinarum | reverse complement strand
CATTTATGTTTTGATCCCTAGTCATGTGGGGATCTATGGAAACACAGTTGCTGATCAGGAAGCCAAGGATGCACTAGATGATGAGATGGCGGATTGTCCAGTACCATACACTGACATGAAGCCTTTAATTGTTAAATACATTTTAAAGTTATGGCAGGCCAAATGGGATCTGCAAATGAATAATAAACTGCATGGAATACAGTCAGACGTCGGTAAACAAATTGGTTCCTGTGGTAAAAACCGTAGGGAACAGGTAGTGTTGACCCGATGTCGTATTGGACATACTAGAACAACACATAGTTTTATCCTCAACAGTGATGATCGACCTGAATGTATTCCATGCAATTGTCCTTATACAATTCAACATGTTTTAATTGAATGTGTAGATGTTGCCGATATCAGGCGTGATTTTTATTCTGCTGATTGTCTTAAAGACCTATTTACAAACGTCGCTGGCGACAAAATCGTTCAATTTTTAAAAGCAATCAATTTATTTAGTAAGATTTAAATAGATCAATTTTAAACAAGTTTCTAATTTCTAATATTGTTATTGTTAAACCAAAAATTTAATAATATGTTTTTTAACATTTTACACATTTGTTTTACTTGTATAAAGCTATATGGTTTTATATTAATATTTTATGTATTTATTAGAATTTTTCAATAAACCCAACAGTTCTCGCCACAATATAGCTGAAATATTGCTGAAGTGGGCGTAAAACATCAATCAATCAATCAATCAATCATTAATTTAACATGGACATGGCTAATTTTACAGGGACATGGCTAATTTGACAGTGACATGTCTAATTTAAAAGAAACTTGGATAATGTAATAGGACTTGGCTAAAATAATGTTTCCATGTCTAATTTGGCAATAATTGGCTTAAAATTAGACGCTTCTTGTTAAATTAGCCAAAAACGGGTTATATTAGTCAGATAGGTTTACTAGTGTACACGTGACTGTTGACAATGGGTAACGATATAGTTTCACACAGAATTATTACAGGGTTGTTCTATCACAAAATCAGTGGATGTACAATACGAAAAGTAAATTATATCACTATTAAACTGTATGATATGCTTAAATTGATATATGATTACATTTCCATAGTAAATAGGAAAGTCATTGTTCTCTTCAACAATTGTCATTTTTCTTTATCGCTAGTAATTTTGTTATTCAGCTGACTCCTTTTAGCTGGCGATATTGAGTCTAATCCTGATCCAGATAGCACATCATCCAATCCTGACACGAGTTCCCTGACTATTTTCCATGCTAATATTAGAATTCTTCGAAATAAAATTAACTATATTGTAGATTTTATCGAAGTATTCGATATTATATTCTTCACAGAAACGCATTTAGACGATTTGATCCTTGACAAAGATATACTTATAAGTGGCTTTGGGAACCCAACCAGACTGGATCGAGATTCTGATGGTGGTGGAATAATAATGTATTGTAAAAGGACCTGGCATAAGGCATCCTAGGGAAATCCAATAGCAATGCCATAATTAATTATAAACCTATAATATAGTAATGTAATGGCTATTAAACCTTTTAATCATGACCTCACTTAAAATTAACGTCCAAATATTTTTGACCTAACCTTAGAGGTCTTATTACCAGATTACCAGAATCATTTGCCCCCGCATGGATAATTACCGTTGATGGGGGTGCCTTTGATTCCAGCTCGGAGTAGAAGAAGGTTTTAAGATCCCTCCACTTCATACCCCGTTTTCCTATCCAACATATTTGCACGTTATATGAGTTAGCAAGACCAATATGTTGGTCAAGTACTTGATGGGCCCTTTGCTTTGCCCAATGAACTATGGAGGACCCAATGATCTATACATCTGTAATAGAGCATATGCAAATAAAATTGGTATTAAAAGATAAGGCATCCTAGGGAACGTACATGATTTTTTTTTAAAATTAATGTTTCACAAACATGTCTTGTGGGAATCTAATGTATTTACAATATGAACTGGATTTCCATCTTCCCATATTTTTAATAGTTTGTACATCCATTCCATTCATTGCACATTGTGTAGCTGCCCCTATCCTAAAGGAATGGGACTTGTATCTGTTTGAGTCCAAACCTAAAAACTGAATTGCATTCCTAAGTACAGCACAAAATTGATAACGAGTCAAAGGGGCACCAGACATGTAACAAAATAAGTATGATACCGATTTGGGGCGAACTGCTATATATGACTTCATGGATGATACAGGACATGTTTCAGGATGTGTTATGGGGGATATGACAAGGGTAACATTTCTGCCTAACTGGTCTGTTTTTGAGTATCTAATGTTGACATGGAGACACTGTCCAACAAAAGATATATCCTTAATCAAAAGAGTTTTTTCTGGGGTATTATTATTGAATACAAGTTCACTTATTCTACCCGTCGTGCGCGGTTCCGGCTTATGAATAGGCCCGCAGCATCCTCTGAGCTTGGAGTATGAGTCTTCCTAACAGAGGACCCCGAGGGAACCCCGGGATATAGAAATAGGACCTAGTATCTCCGGCTTGCGGGGTGTGACCCCTCCTAAACGGAGGCTGACCCCGAGGGTCCCGGGATATAGAAATAGGACCCATTCCGTGGTTGTGCGGGATTGATAAATACACAACCCATCTTTCGGATGGGATGTAAACTCAGGTCCACGTGTTGGAAGAAACGCCACGCTTCCTGCACGTTAAAGAACCCTTGTAGCAAGCTCTTTTGGGGTGGTCCGTAGGTGATCGGCTACAAGGCTAAATTCCCCGCCCTTGACGATTTCACCCTACTTTTCCAGTGGCAGTCAGAATTTCCCGTCCCATGGCCCTTTCCATACCCCAAAGTGATTATTTATTTACAAACTTGTTCTCGTCTTGATATAGCTGAAATATTGCTGAGTAGACGTTAAACAATATTCAATCAATCAATCAATCACTTATTCTACAGAAACCAAAAAATGCTAGATTAAATGCCGCTTTGAACATCAGACGCTCACAGCCTTGCTTGCAAATATTGAACAGGGCAAGAGGAAGCCTATTTAGAATTGAAAATGTAAGAGGTAGCCTTGCATCTGTCGAACCTCTAAGTTTTCTGTAACCCGTCAATAATTTTTTAACCAAAAAATTATCAGTATTATCTTCTATTTGTTCCACTTTTTGCATGAAGGATAAAGCTGGTAAATAGCTTGATATTGTACTGGCAGAAGAGCATTGTTCATAATGATGAGCAATGAAGAAAACTATATGATCTACTGGCACAGGCCAAATATTGGCTAATTTTGCATTATTTCTAAAATTATTAAATGAATTTAGAGCAGTTTGGTAGACTTTATGTGTATTTTTTGAAATGCTAGCCTCTAACAAACTTTTTGTGTTACGTCCAAGATGCTCCAAATACGAGTTGGTACATGTATGGGGTGCTGGTCTGCTTGGCTCCCTGTCAGTCTGCGAAATCTGTCTAGCTGCAGACGAGACAAACTATCAGTTATACCATTTTTGCTGCCACTTATATGTTCGGACTTAAACACAATATTGTGTTTTAAACATTCTAAAGTAAACCTACGGTCTAGAACCATAACCCAGCATGACTTTGATGTTAATTTGTTTATAATGTGCACCACAGCCTGATTATCTGATCTAAATATCACCTTTTTATTTGTAAGGAGATTTCCCCAGAGCTGGATTGATACTAAAATGGGGAAGAATTCTAGCAATGTTATATCAGACAAAAGGCCCGCGTTGACCCATGTGCTAGGCCACTTACTGTAAGCCCACATTCCTTTGAAATAAATACCAAAACCATGACCATCTTTGCCCGAACTTTCCGTAAATAGTTCCAGTGTATAATTTGTAATCCATAATTTGTCGTTGAAGACTGTAACCCCATTAAAATTATCAAAAAACTGAAGCCACATGCTTAAGTCCTTTTTGGTTTCCTTATTGATTCTAATGTGAAACTTAGGATTAGTAACACCCAGTGTTAAATTTATAAGACGCCTACAAAATGGTCTTCCTGGACGAATTGCTCGACAAGCAAAATTTAGTGAGCCAATCAATGACTGAATCTCTTTTAAAGTAGATTTTCTTTACCCATCATACAATGTATTTTTTGTTTAATTTCCTGGACCTTTTCCTGTGGTATCCGAACAACCATTGAAAGTGTATCGATTTCAAGACCAAGAAATGACATTTTTGTCTTTGGTTCCTTCGTTTTCTCCTTTGCTATGGGGACCCCTAATTGTTCGCAAATGTTAAGGAAGCACAATAAGTTCATGTGACATTCGTTTGAATTTGGTAAACCCATAAACAAAAAATCATCGAGATAATGCAGTATATTATCATTATCGGCTCTGTCAGTAACTATCCACTGGATGAAAGTAGCAAACTTTTCAAATAATGCACATGAAATAGAACAACCAAAAGGGAGACATTTGTCGTAATAAAACAAACCCTTAAATTTGAATCCGAACTGATCAAAATCCCCAGGCCAAATTGGCAATAAACGGAATGCACTTTTAATATCGCTTTTAGCAACCATACTTCCCCTGCCAAGGCGCTGAACCATATCCACTGCCTTGTCAAACTTTGTGTATTCAACTGTGCATAATTTATCGTCAATAAAATAATTGACAGAAGATTCATTGGGATAGGATAGATGGTGTATTAAACGATATTCATTTTCTGCCTTTTTGGGAACAATTTCTATTGGCGATACTCTAAATGTTGAAAAAGGGGGACAGTAAATGGACCCCCCCAGCCTACCTAATGTTAATTCTTTATTTATTTTCTCCTGTACCAAGTCTATATGGTTTGTGATGGATTTCAAATTATTGCAATCTCTAGGCACTCTTGGACCCAGATTATGCAGTTTGAAACCAAATGTGAAGCCGTCTAACAATTCATATGCAATTTGTCTGTCAGGATAAAACTGTAGCATGTTTTCAAGCACGTTCACTTTTATGGGTGTATGCCCCAGGCTGAATTTTTCTTTGAAAAAACTGCCCTTGTCGTTGTTGTTGTTTGTTGTGGGCACGAAAGGGCGAATTTGATTGTTTGTTTTGGCAACTTTGAAAGTTATGATCATTACTAAAGCAATGACTACAAAGGTGGGAAAATCTGCAACGACTCCTAAAACAAGTACCTTTATTAAAGGCAAAACAGACAGCCCTACTGATTGGTGTAGAGTTTTGTACATCCTGATTAAAGGTTAAACCTGGGCCCGTGTATCTAGGGTTTTGAAACGGTTGGGGCTGGCTCTAGGTCTCACCAAGGTCATTGCCCACAGATCTGTATTGATAGAAGCCCATGACATTGAAGGAACTTGTGACATTCTTAGGCGAAATTGTTCATCATAAGTACGCCAAGAGTAATCCCCTAGTGCACAACGTGAAGATGCAGACCTAATGATTGAAATATATTTCAACATTTCAAAAATTTTATCTTGCCGTTTCATTAGGAAAATATTCATAAATATAATAAAAGCATCCGTCCATTTAGCGATAGTGGTGATTTTTTCCTTCACCTGGGAAGGGCGAGACTGTATTTTCCCTGAAACAGGGTCAATAAACAGATCACCCCCCTCAAAGTGGGAGACCAGCTCTGCACTGCCCTTCAACAACAGTGCCAAATTAATATACTTGTTCCATATTTTCTGTCTGAGTTGCAGAGGGATGTGTGCACCCAGGTCCATGTCTGGTGTTATAATCATATTTATATTCCTGTCTGAAGAAATTTCAATATTATTAGTGACGCCAACCATGCCAACTGAGGATGTGGATGGAACATCCACGACAGACATGGACGGAACGATACTACTTGATCTAGCAGAAGTAATTGCCATCTCAGTAGAATTTATCACTAAAGGTACTGGGTTGATAGTTACTGGCGTATGCAACTCATTAGTCCCAGTAATATCATAAAACTCACCAACGATTTGTGGTGTATTTCCTTGCACCACCTCGATGCTCTGTGCTTCCGGTTGTCCTGGTTGAGGCGATGTTAAAGCCTGGTCCTGTTGACGGGACGTCCTTTTACCTTTTCCGGAACTTGAAGTACTTGCATAGGGGCTGTTCGAAGGCCTTTTGCTCTTCCTGAGACCCTTTCCTCTTGGCATATTGATGTCTGGAGAAGTGTTACTTATTAAACAGTATAAAATTGTGACAAGGAACGCAGTTGAAGTTCGAGTCAGAGTCGCCTATCAATTATGATTGAGTCTGATTCGACGTTCGTACAACAGTCACTGTTAATTTCAGTAAAATCCAACAAACCACTGAATAAATGTTTATAATGTTCTTCATGAATTATATACACAATATTCCACAATTATAGGCTGGTTCCAGGTACGGATCAGACTCTTCACCCGTCGCCGACACAAACAAAAAACGTGCAATCACGGAAAATGTCACTTTTTAAATATAAAATTCCAGAATTAAACGGAGAAAATCCGAAAGAAAATTTATAATTCCATGTTGAGTTTAAAGTTTTGATATTAAAGACAGTTAAATAATTTTAAACAGTTTTAAATTGCAAATTTTGTTGAGACAATTGTTTAGACCTGTTAACAGTTTAATTTCCACGTGGCGACTGAGCTTGCCGACCAGATGAAATTATTGCAACTCAGCATAATTCCGCGGCCGCAGTTTCATGTTGCAAAAAGGCTTGGCAGCAGGGCATATCTAACAAATGATTCATATTTGAGATTTAAGTATACAACACATGTACAAAGGGGAACAACTCAAATGATTTAAGTCAACAGTGTTACAATTTAAAATTAAATAATTTTATCTCTTTAAAGATAAAATAGATTAATGTATGAAAGGAATGAAAAGGCAGATGTATTAAACCAATATTTTTGTTCTATTACAAATTTAAATGACAATGGAAAAGAATTACGCGATTTTGACGATCGTGGGGTGTGGGTTCTATTAAGTATAGTGGTGACGGAGGAGGAAATTGTTGATATAATTTCAATTTTAGATGCGAACAAAGCGATAAGTTCTGATAAAATAAACAATAGAATGCTTAAGGCTGTTAAATCAGAAGTGTCAAAACCGCTGTATTTATTATTTAATAAGTCGTTACAATCAAATATTTTTCCAGATGATTGGAAAATAGCTAATGTGATGCCGCTGTTTAAAAGTGGGGATAATTCACTCCCCTTAAACTATAGACCTGTTTCCCTCCTTTCTTGTATTAGTAAAATTTTAGAAAAAAATGTGTACAAACATATTTTTAACCATTTATATACGAATAATCTACTATACAAATATCAGTCATGTTTTATTCCAGGATGTTCCACGAGCCATCAACTTATTGAAATTTATCATACTCTTTTGGAAGCTTTGGATAATAAACAGTTGATAAGCATAACATTTGCTGATGTTAGTAAGACGTTTGATCGTGTTTGGATTAAAGGGTTAGTTTTAAAACTCGAAAGATATGGTAATAAGGGAGTTTTGCTCAAATGGCTGAAAAATATCTGATACATAGATCACAGAGGGTAATTTTAAAAAACACACTGTCAGGGTAGGGGGGTTAAAAGCAGGCGTGCCGCAAGGATCAGTATTTGGACCTTTACTTTTCTTGGTGTACATAAATGATATAGCGGACGAAATGGTAGGATTGACCAGACTTTTTGCAGACGACACATCTATTGGTCACACAGCATATGCTGAAACCACTTTAAAAATATGATTAACATCGATCTTGAAAACATTAAATTGTAGGCAGACCAATGGTTGGTTAAATTTAATCCTTCAAAAACAGATATTTTATTATTTTATGTTAGGAATCAGTTTAATAATTTGTCGTTTGAATTCGACAATACAGAGTTACATACTGTGAATGAGCATTAACATTTGGGTATTATTTTTAGTAGTGACTGTAAGTGGACACACCACATTGATTACTTAATTCAGAGGGTATCTAAACAACTAAATGTTCTTAGAAAACTTAAATTCATACTGAAAAGGGACTATCTAGAGAATATATGTTTTACTTTCATTAGACCTATTTTGGAATATTCATCAGAAGTTTGGGACAATTGTGGACAATGGAATTCAGAGACTAGACAAAATACAAATTGAGGCAGCCCGTATAGTAACAGGTCTTACTAGTTATTGTAGTCTGGAAAATATTTATCGTGAAACAGGGTGGGAAAAATTAATCACACGAAGGGAGGTTAAAAATAATGTTTATTTTATAAAATATATAGTGGAGATTGTGCAGATTATTTGTCTGAACTGGTTCCCCCTACTATTGGAAAATTAACGAATTATAACTTAAGAAATCGTCAAAATGTAAATCAGCCGTTGAACAGACTTACACTATACCAGAACTCATATTTTCCGGCTACAATTAGTTCATGGAACTCTTTAGATTTAAATATTAGACAGTCACAAACCTTTCCATCCTTTAAGCGGTCTGTTAATAACATAAATTTAAAAATAAAAAAAACATCAATTACATTTTCTAGTTGGTGACAGGTATTCAAATATTTTACATGCCAGATTAAGAAACAAGTGCAGTGCTCTAAACTCAGATTTATATAATTGTAGTCTAGTTCAGGATTATGTTTATGTGGATATCGTGAAGAGAATGCACAGCATATTTTACTATACTGTAATAGATATATTGTCNGGCTACAATTAGTTCATGGAACTCTTTAGATTTAAATATTAGACAGTCACAAACCTTTCCATCCTTTAAGCGGTCTGTGCAACAACACTATACCAGAACTCATATTTTCTGGCTACAATTAGTTCATGGAACTCTTTAGATTTAAATATTAGACAGTCACAAACCTTTCCATCCTTTAAGCGGTCTCTGCAACAACATAAATTTAAAAATAAAAAAACATCAATTATATTTTCTAGTTGGTGACAGGTATTCAAATATTTTACATGCCAGATTAAGAAACAAGTGCAGTGCTCTAAACTCAGATTTATATAATTGTAGTCTAGTTCAGGATTCACGCTGTTTATGTGGATATCGTGAAGACAATGCAGAGCATATTTTACTATACTGTAATAGATATATTGCTCAAAGACAAATTTTATTTTACGAGCTAGAAAGTAATAATATTCCAATAAAATTTGATACTTTATTATTTGGAAACGAAATTTTTGATCCAGCTTTGAATACTTTTATATTTTTAAAAGTTCAGTCATACATCAAAGACACAGGGATATCATTAACATACGTTATAACTCAATACAAAATTGTACATTTTCAAATTATTTGTTGTCCATTGTTGACTCCGGGGAAAAATCAATCATGGTTCACAGTGTTTATAAAGTTCTTCCACAAGGTATTAATAATATTAGAACTAAACTCAACAGGTTTAATGATAAGAATGATATACATCCAAATATTAAATCATGTGAATCACTATTTCACATAAAAAAGTTTATTTTGTATCCACATTTACAGTTCAATGAGGTCATTATGTAGTTTACACACAAAAAGGTCAGTTCGATTCATTATAGATTTGACCGTATCAATTTTACTGACTTACTACTGCAGCTTATATCAAGAGGAATCAAAAGAAAAAAAAATAATCCGATGACAAATAAAGATTTTGCATGTTTCGGAAAATTGTAATTTTGGCCTCTTTGACCCCTTATAGCTCAGAAACGGTAAGAGATACGCAAAATCTATTGCGATATTCCTGAAAGCTTACAACAAGAGGCCAACGGCGACGACGGAATCTATGATCGGTTTGTCTCGCTTTCGCGAATTTTTTCGCAGGCGAGACAAAAAGGTATTATTGAAAACAAAATTTGTAGTGCAAATCTATAATATGTAATTAAGCTGATGCATAAGTTTCATGAAATTCGTGTCCATGGTTTAGGAGGAGTAGTGGATACCAGCTTTTGGGTACAGAAAGACGGACGAATAAGGACGGACTAACGGACGGACGGAAACCATGAACACTATATACCTGTCGCAAAGCAGGGTTATATCAAGTATTCTACATGCGGCTGCATATATGAAATTACCCAATTTGGCCAATATAATGATTTTAAACGAATGTGTGGTACAACAATAACTCAAAATAATTGAATTGAAAAAACAATCATGACAGCACTTTACCATCTACGACCAAATTTGTTGGGGACGTAAAAAGAGCAATAATGGTATCAAGTTTATCAATAAACCTTTAAAAATATATTTTTGAAGTCAAATAGGTGCACTTAACGATTTCGGAAAGTAAAGAAATTACCATGGAAACACAAAAATGCCAAAACATAGAAGCAGCCACTGCCTGCTAAGCTCACCTCCTTGCACGGGATTGTCACATGCTAAACACGTCAGTAAACAGGAATTGACTATAATTATTTTCTTTAACAGATATATTCATGCGTAATATGTAGGTCAAAGACTATCATCCCAAAATGCATGACGCATACCAAAATGGTTGATGTGGGACATGTCAGTAAGCAGGAATAGACCTTAAAAACATTCTAATTAACCAGGTCCCTGATGCGTAAAATGTAGGTCACAGTCAGCATCCGAGGCATGTATTGTCGTCCCAAAATGCATCATACGTACCAATATGGTTGATGTGGGACATGTCAGTAACCGGGAATGAACTTAAACCATTCTACCTAACTAAGTCGCCCATGCGTAAAATGTAGGTCACAGAAAGCATCCGAAGCATGCATTGTTGTTATCATCCCAAACTCCATTAAAAAATGCATCATACATACTAATATGGTTGATGTGGGACATGTCAGTAACCGGTAATGGATTTTAACTATTTACCTAACCAAGTCGCTCAAGCGTAAAATGTAGGTCACAGACAGAATCTGATGCATGCATTGTTGTTGCCATCCCAAATGCATCATACATAACAATTTGGTTGATATGGGACATGTCAGTAACCAGGAATGGACTTGAACCATTCTTCCTAACCGGACGCTGACGCGGATGTAACAAACCAGCCACAGCCTAACAATTTGTGTAAGTTTCCAAAATAAATTACAAACTTTCCAAAATATATCTTATACAGTATATTTTACAGTTTTGTTTATTGGTTTTTTGTGTTTGGTTATTGCCTTGTTTGTATCCATTTTTTGTATATATATGTCTGCTTCATCTCTTGTAAAGTCATAGACTGGTGCCCAGGTTAAAATAAACGTGTTTTGTCCTGTCTAGGAATAAAAATCATATAATTAACAATTGTTGTCATTATCATTGTTTGCGGTAAGTGGAATTAATGGTGTGAAGATCTCTAATTTGCTCAACTTGGTTTAAGAATTTTTAAAATGAAAACAACGGTAAACATGTCATTTTCGTTGTAATGGCAACCACCATAGCAACTAGAATCAAATCGTTGATTTCTTCAACAGAATGTTATCTTCATGGTTGTAATTAAAGCATTAACTTCGTTTACGGGAATTTCTTAGGTGAGCTTTTGCCATCACTTGGCGTCGGTCGTCCGTCCGTCGTTAGCTCACTTTAAAAAATCTTCTCCTCTGAAACCACTGGGCCAAATGCAATCATACTTCAACTGAATCATCACTAGGGTATCTTGTTTCAAATTTGTTAATTTCTATGGCCTTGGTCAAACAACATGGCGGCTGTTACTAAAAATAAAACATAGGGGGGTAAATTGCAGTTTTTGGCAAATAACTCAAAAATCGTTACAGATATCAAAAATCTGACAGGGTGTAAAAATGATCAGCATGACAAGATTTACCCATGCTGAAATTTTTAAGAAAATCTGATGACCCATCTTAGAGTTATTGCCCTTTTTCCGTAAAATTTTCAAAATTATGATCTTTTTTTTATTTTTTATTAAAAATACTATAACAGATAGAGGTTAAGTTTAAATTGCAAAAATGTTAAGCATGTTAAGATCTACCTACATGGAAATTTGGAAGAAAATCCAAGTACCTATATATGAGTTATGGCCCTATATTGGTCGAATTTTTCGTGATTTTATACTTTTGTCCTATATTTCAAAAATGCTTTGAGATAGAGGTCAAGTTTAAATTGCAAAAATGTTCATCATGTCAAGGACTACGTTTTATTGAACATAGTCAAGTTTACCGACCTCTTCCAAGATGGCTGCCAACGGGGAACTTAGTTTGCCATTTGACCTAATGGGAAAATTCATACAAAGATTTTTTACGTGAGAACCACCGAATGGATTTGAACCAAACTTATCATAAATGATGCTTATGAGGTGCAGACCAAGTGTTGTTACTTTGTTGCCGATCAGTCATCCAACATGGCCGCCACCATAGAACTAAATTTTAACATTGGACCCTATGGGAAAATGCATACAACGAACAACTTCTGCTCTTGAGAACAAATGAATGGATTTGAACCAAACTTGCCTTGAATGATACTTATGACTATGAGGTGCTGACAAAGTGTTGCTACTTTGGTGTCGATCCGTCATCCAACATGGCTGCCAGCGGGGAATTAAATTTTTACATTGGACCCAATGGGAAAATTCATACTAAGAACTTCTTTTTCAGAACCACTGAATTGCTTTGAACCATACTTGGCATTAATGATGCTTATGAGGTGCTGCCTATAATTTTTTACTTTGGTGTCGATTCTTCATCATACATGAAAAAGGGACTTTATATTTTAATTCTAAATATTTTTATTTTCTAGAGAAAAACTGATAGTAATAATAAAAGAAAGAGTTCTTTATTAAGCATTATTTGTTGTTTACAGCAGGATTTTGGCAGCAGTGGTTTTGGCATGTTATATATCAGCTGGCAAATTTTAAAACAGTCAGATCACATTATTTTTGAAAGTGAGGGTGGAATTGTAGGAAATGTAGGGACTTTCATATATGGGGGCTTATGGGGACGAATTTTCCATGGCATGACTTTTAAGGGGCGACTTTTTAGGGACGAATTTTCCTTGGGGCGACTTTTTAGGGACAAGCTTTATTGGGGCGATGTTTGCATTGGGGCGACTTTTTTAGGGGCGATTTACCTGGAATATGTGTACCACGATTTCATCATCTCAGGATAACTTCCGGTAAACACTGCTTTTTTTTTTCTTTCGACATGTTCGATTTTAAGTTATTATTAAGTCTGCAAAGAGAGCAAAGTAAACGGTTCATCCTTCTTTATATCATTCGAACTATTCAGACAAATTGATGGTGTGATATAGCACATGTGACCATGTCTCGTGCCTTAATTTAGTTACGTTGACATCTACCATCGTTTGTGAACCTGGGTTGTGAACTAGGAATTTTCCTCAATTGAGAGATAATCTACCGTTCTGGGGCTGGCTAAAAACTTATTTTCTTTAGTTATGGGTAACGTTACACCTGAGCATAGCAGAAATTGTAGAAAATGTCAATATTTATGGGAGAAATGTAGAAAAGTCAAGACCTTACTGAGAAAATAAGCATTTAGTCTTACAACTTGATGACGCACATTATTGTTTGCTACTGTTAACGCCATAAATGAAATACAATGTTTGATATGCCTTTTAAATTATCATTTTCAAGATTTGCTCTCTGCGCATTTGAAATTCTAGCTGGAACACTGACTGAAATATTGGTACAGTGTGTTTCTGTGTTGAAAATATTGTTTCAGTAGGTATAAAAAGAATGTCTCGTAAAAGCAGACATTGCCATATGCTTTGTTGAAATTAATAACTTTATACATTGACAATTCTACTCACTACAGTGTTTAGGAGTTGTCCATTTTTATACCGCCGCTCAGTAGCAATGCCATATGGTTATGGGTTATTTCCCTTTAAATTATGTGTTCAAATCTTCTTTGGTTAACTTTTCTCTTTTAAGCTTTAGAGAAATTCCCTACTATCACTTCATTTAAAAAATTATTTCTTCCATAATTAAGAGAAAAAACAGTGTTTTTGTGCAAATTTCTGCAATTTTTTTGCAAAAATACTTTTTTAATCTTTACCTTATTTCATGTCATAATGATTTTCCTATATAAACACATTGTGTATATTACAGGGATTTTAGTGTCTAATCACTATGACCTCTGCTGACATGAATGTTGAAGTAGTTTATCAGCTTCATAGACTGCTTAATGTTAAAAATATTAGTAAATAAAACCTTTAGTGAGCAGTTGATGAATTAACCTTGAAAACCACTGAATGGATTTGGACAGAACTTGGCATTAATGATGCTTATGAGGTGCTGACTATAATATATATATGTATTGTGACTTTTATGCCTAAATGTCATCCAACATGGCCATCTGCGGGGAACTTAATTTATTACTCGACTGTATGGAAAGAGCATCCAAAGAATTTTTTATCAGAAACAACTTGGCTAGTCACAATGTATCTTAGATGGTCCCCTTCAAAACAGATGTCCTTCAAGTCTGCATATGATGCAAATTGGCTACCAATGGGAAACATAGTTTAATATAGGAGTACATTCAAAGATCTCCTTCTTTAAAACCATTTGGCCAGTTGGAAATAAACTTTGGCACAACACTTAATTTTCTTTAAAATTGTGTCCTGCAGATCCATCCCTTATCCAAGATGGCATGCAATAGGGAAAATAGTTAAATTAAAGTTGGATCATATAACATAAATGTTTATTTACATAGTTTGAAAATGACACCCTTTAACATATAAGTTGATTTGAAGTTATGTATTGGCCATGGTCCAGGTGAGCGATACAGGCTCTTGAGAGCCTCTTGTTCTGAAAAAAAAAAGCATTCAGAAAAAAAAATTCAATCTTATGTTATGATGATATATAATGAGCAAAAGAAATTGACGATGTCAAATCCTTAATTTTACTTATCTTAAGAGAAATTTTGAAATCTAAATGTATGAGAAAAGAAACAATAAAGGTATATTATAGCAGTTTTTGCTACCATAGCAACCAACCTAGCAACCAGAGTAAAATTGTTTGTATTTGTTTTCAAAAGCGATTACTATTAAGAGTGTATGAAGGAATCAAAGTAAGCATTTCACTTTATTTAAGGTATTTTATTAATGTCAAACATGCCAAAACAGCACTTGAAAAAGTGAAAATTTCCTATTTTTGCCACCATAGTAACCACCTTAGCAACCAAAGCCCCAACAATTTTTTTTCCGTATATTGTTTATTCAGACCTAGTACTGACTGTAATCTTGTAATGATACGAGTCCTTAAAATCGGCCCAAAATGAGCTATCCTCAAAATGGCCAAAGACTCCTGTGTACCTCAACCCTGCACACCTATCAGACATATTAATTAACAAAACCTCAATAAGACAGCAGAATATTTAATTTTACCTTGCTAAGTTAAACATGTTAAAAAAACATAGAGACTGCACCTAAAGAACCCTATCTGTTTGAATTTTGCTGTTTTTTCAACTCTAAATCATCATCTTTTAGCCTAAAAACCATGGTACTCGTTACCATTGCAACCAAAAATAGCGTAACAAGTTTAGGGGTAATTTTTGATCATAAGTCATAGACTTATATAATATAGGTAGACAAAGATTCAAGGAAATCTGTGGCCATGCGTTCCCAATATGGTTGATGGTTACAGAGAATTGGTAATAATGCTTTAAAATAACTTGCTATGAGGTATGAGTAAAGCTCATTGTTGAAGGCCTCATGCTGACTTCAAAATGAAGAACAACAATAAAAGCGTTGTTCCATTGCTTATTATAACCATGTATTTGTAGAGACTTTGTCTCATTTGCATTTACTCCATATCCCTTCATTGTTAATTTTAAAATAATTACTTTTATTCCAGAGAACTCCAATTATATTGAGGAGACAAAAAACATGCAGTACAACACTTAAGTAAAGAAAATAAAAAAGTAATTACAATCCCATTATTTTGCTTTGATACAATGCAAATACTTCGTGTAGAAAACCTAAATTTTCCCCTCTTGCAGTGAAAGCATTTTCTTATACTAATGTTAAAAAGCTGTAGATTGTTGTATCATACTATCAAATTTTTCAAGAAGAACAACAATGAGGTTCTGAATTTGTTGCTCCGTTAAAACCATTTTTGAAAAACATGTATTTATATACACATTTACATTATTTCAGCCTATGTTGTAAGAGATTGATCACAGCCTGGTGGGAAAAGAATCTGTGAAAGAAGGCCTATGTTGTCAGATATTGAATCACAGCCTGGTTGGAAAAGAATCTGTAAAAGAAGGCCTATGTTGTCAGAGATTTAATCACAACCTGGTGGGAAAAGAATCTGTGAAAGATGCCTATGTTGTCAGAGATTAAATCACAACCTGGCAGGAAAAGAATATGTGAAAGGAGGCCTATGTTGTCAGAGATTAAATCACAACCTGGTGGGAAAAGAATCTGTGAAAGAAGGCCTATGTTGTCAGAGATTAAATCTGAACCTGGTGGGAAAAGAATCTGTGAAAGTGTTAAAGAAGAATCCATAAGTAATGTTCTGAATGTTAATACTTTATTTCATGTTAGATATTATTCTAATTATTACCTTGTTAAATTTAATTTTTAAAAACATGTTTTCATACAAGTTTACTTTTTTTCAGCCACTTTCAACATGTTCAGAGAATGTTACACAAACACATAAAGGATAGGGGAACAAGACATATTGGTACAACCTAGTGCAACCAAAGAAAAAAAAATAGCACAAAAGCAACTATCCATAGTAATCTAGAGGTAAATAATATTCTGAATTACAATTCCTTATGCTTGGTTATATAATTTTAATAGTGTGTGGAATGATGAAATACTGAATCCTGTCTAAACCGAACCTCCAAGGACTGATAAATCAATTTGCTTTGACAGGTGGTCGGCTGAAATTACAATTCCTTATGCTTGGTTATATAATTTTAATAGTGTGTGGAATGATGAAATACTGAATCCTGTCTAAACCGAACCTCCCAGGACTGAAAAGACAGGTGTTCGGCTGACACAGGTTCGATATATAGGGAAGTTGATAGAATGGGTCTTTACATTTTACTTGGTTAGGAAGGTTTTCGGTTAGTCGGAGTTCGGTTTAGACAGATTTCACTGTATTTTATTGTATATAATTATTATTATTTCAATCGATTTCTTCCAGTTGTTGCACTTAAAAGTTCATTAATGTATATCATCTCAATCAAGAATTAACATACTTTGTATATGACATGTATGGTAAAATCTTAAGTTTTTCATTATAATTCAAGAGAGGAGATCATCATCTAATATGCATGTACTTAGTGATACAAAATGTAGCAAGAAGCAAAAGGGAGTAACTCTGATTAATATCATTTACATTTTACTTGTAAAAATCTGTATTCTCTTAATGCATTAATGCAATTTTTGATGTTTTTAATCTGCATACAAGATTTTGCTTTTTTTTTAAAGTGTCAACAGTAACAGTTACAAATTATGAAAAAGCAAGGAAATGGGGTAAATGTAAAGGAGACAACATCCAATATCCAGGTTATAACGACCCAAGACAAAACATCTAGGGGGTCACCATATGGTCTTCAACAGTGAGGAACCTCATACCATATAGTAAGCCCTAAATGGCCCGAAAAGTAAAAAAGTGAATAAATCAATGGAAACAAACCACATCCAATAACCCAAATATCAAGAAACTAAAATTTTATAAGAAGACAAGAACAAGCCAATGACCAACATATTCCTGACTTGGGACAGGCGCAAAAATTGCGGTGGGGTTTTTCTTGGATCCAAACCCTCCCCCTATGTGTGGTGAATGACTGATTCGTGATATTTGTCAGATTTATAACACGAGATATTTTTTTTTATATTTTGTAGGGTATATGGGTAGGAATCCTTCATCATGTCACCAATGTACATACTTGAACATTAGCTTACAGTTACATCAACGAATACAAGCATTGGCCACTAACCGAGGAGTGGCAAAAAGATTTGTTAAAAAAGAATTCACCAGCACATGTTGCATTGACATCTTTAGTGATGGATAACATCACTGTGTTGAAGATCGTACGGTGACCCCTAGATGCTTTGTATTGGGTCGTTTTAGCCAGGATATGATTGATTGATTGATTGATGTTTTACGCCAACTTCAGCAATATTTCTGCTATATTGTGGCGAGAACTGTTGGGTTTATTGAACAATTTTAATAAATACATAAAATATTAATATAAAACCATATAGCTTTATACAAGTAAAACAGATGTGTAAAATGTTAAAAAACATAATAGTAATGTTTGGTTTAACAATAACAATATTAGTAATTAGAAACTTGTTTAAAATTGATCCATTGAAATCTTACTAAATAAATTGATTGCTTTTAAAAATTGAACGATTTTGTCGCCAGCGACGTTTGTAAATAGGTCTTTAAGACAATGAGCAGAATAAAAATCACGCCTGATATCGGCAACATCTACACATTCTATTAAAACATGTTGAATTGTATAAGGACAATTGCATGGAATACATTCAGGTCGATCATCACTGTTGAGGATAAAACTGTGTGTTGTTCTAGTATGTCCAATACGACATCGGGTTAACACTACCAGTTCCCTACGGTTTTTACCACAGGAACCGACTTGTTTACCGACGTCTGACTGTATTCCATGCAGTTTATTATTTATTTGCAGATCCCATTTGGCCTGCCATAACTTTAAAATGTATTTAAGGATTAAAGGCTTCATGTCAGTGTACGGTACTGGACAATCCGCCTTAACCAGGATATGGGATGTTGTCTCCTTGACATTTACCCATTTCCCTTCTTTTTCATATATATCAATTGTCGGTGAGTACACATACCAAAAATAATTGGAGCGGAAGCAGTTATGCCAATTTCAATTTTTAATCATATTTAAAAGGCTATCTAGTTACCTTTATTTATATCAGTTTTAAAACAATTTGCAATGGAAATTTTGTGATAGTACTAAAATCAGTAGTTTAACATGTGAGTTAGAAATTAATGGCGTACTAATAGTTATGCATTCTTTTGTAGGAGTACAGCAGAGATAGAAAATTTCCAGAATTTAATAGTTATGTAGTGTTCTAAAAGAAAGTCATATAGACCACCAGCATACAAATGCAAAAATCAATTAGCTGCTCTGGACCACAATGCCCATGTCTTTAGGCTTGTTCTCACGAAAAAAGATGGGACAACTAGGTATGGATTAGTATGACTTCATTACATTAAAGATCAAGTTATTTTCAAATTTATTGCATTATTTTAATATTTGTTTATCAAATGCTATTCCATTACATCCATTTCTATCACATAAAAAAATATCATATCAGCAATATAAACCTGAACCCGTACGCTACAGGACAGAGCACATGAAGTGATAATCCAGGGATAAAAATGATTGGTGATATCATTTAATTGATATTGTTATGGGTAAAAAAAATGAAATATGTTGTTTTTGGTTTGATGTCTCTATACCGTGTAATAAATTGTCTTATAAAAAAACTTATTGGGCGAGCGAGGGGAGGCGATCAGGCAGAGCAAGCAAGAAGACCAGGAGAAGGTGGAGAATCGCAGTCTGTACCAAACTGCATGTCAAAACTAGCTATGAATGGTAAACGGAAAAGAAGAATCAATCCTCAGGAGATAGCGAAGTACTGGTGTGAAGAAGGAAATGACCCCCTTGGATTTCAAATCCAACAATTTAAGGACAAAGGAAGAGGTATAGCTACTCTAACAAAAAAATTTAGAGGGGACTTTCTTATGGAGTATGCAGGAGATCTTGTGACAGATGATGTCGGAGAACAAAGAGAGGTTGAAAGCTCCTCCGGTTATAGATATTTTCTTGGAGATTTTTGTATCGATGCAACAAAAGAAACAGGCCGACTTGGAAGACTTGTTAAACATGGAAAGGAAAGAGAAAGAAATGCAGTAATGAAAATAGTAGGCAAAAACTGCCTTTGTTTGTTTGCTACAAGGGATATAGAAATTGGCGAAGAATTATTATATGATTACGGGATCAGTTTTCTTCCATGGAAGAAGCAGAACCCAAATGCATTCAAAAAGAAAACAGAACAGACAATTACCGCATACACTCATCAAAGAGAGATTTTCGTATTTGATCAAATGGTCCTTCAAAAAATCAGAATGTATGTACATTTGTTGCAATTCATTTAAATCGTTTTTCAGTGACGACAACATGACAAATATACCATATGGACTTGTAAGGATATGATAAAAGCATTAAATTTTCTTCTTGATAATATTTTTGTTCGTTTCGGTGATACAGTCTATCGGCAAAATAGGTATTCCTATCGGTACCAACTGTGCACCTCTCATAGCAAATTTATTTCTTTATTGCTAAGAGTCGCAATTCATGGCTAAAAATTCAAAAAGACCCTTCTAAACAGCATTTAGTGGATAAATTTAACAATATATCCACTTTTTTACCCTTTTGGTGCCATTTAGGACATGTTATATGGTGTGAGGTTCCTCACTGTATTGGAGACCGTACGGTGACCCCTAGATGCTTTGTTTTGGTTCGTTTTAACCTGGACATGGGATGTTGTCTCCTTGACATTTACCCCATTTCCTTTCTTTTTCATATGTATAATTTTAAATCCTTTTTCATTCAGGTACAATAGAATGTTCTAGAAAAAAGCTGCAGGTGGAGCGCTTTTCCTGTAAAAGCAGAGAAAACACACTCGTACATACCCGACTTGATGAAGTTAATCTTGATCAAGCGCATTGAAGACAATGTCGGAATGAACCACCCTTTGGCCTTGATGGAGATGATCCCAGAAGAACATCCACTCACCTGGCCCCACTCCCACCACCACCTACCTCACAGATTGTAACAGAACAAGTTTCAAGATTCAGCAACACCCAGTCAAATGAATTTTCCAATCGATCAGATAGAACAGAGGAGTTAACAGGCAGCATGGAAATAAAATGAAAAGAAAAAACAAAATCCTGATGTTATAGTAAAGTTTAATTCTGTAGAAGGTATTTTTTTTTACAATTCATAGAATAAAAAAAGATAACAGGAAGCACCTACAATGGCCGAAAAACATAGCCACATGCCACACAGTAAATAGGAACTGCACAAGAAAAAAAAACACAATTAAAATACAAAAGACAAACGTAAACAACGACAGGAACTCGGGACAGTTCATGCCTTATCAGTACAGATCACACAAAAGAAAGTGGAAATCCAACATTCTAAAGATTATGTACTTGTATCACTTTCTTATTTCAAATGCAACTAAGTACAAAAGTTCCAAAACAGGAAAACCTTATCATTCCATCAAGAAGATATTGTTGACTTCAAACATTAAAAAACTATAAACAATTGAAGTTGTGGCATTTACCTTTTTTTAAATTTGTTGTGTTATTTTCAGATTTTTTGTAGTTCATTTAATAATATAAATATTGTAAATAATAATAATTAGTACAGGATAAAATATATTTTTATTACACAAAAGCAGCGCAAACGCCCCCAACAAATCCTCTATATTATCCAAAGTTGTCTGGGAACTTATCACGTATTACGTATCTTTCAAACACAACAGCTTGGTATTACTCGTCTGTTGCCAGCACCACGCTAGCCATGCTGCCAGAGAATAAACTGTCTGTAGGCAGCATGTTTTCTTCCCCGGTCGAAGTCTTCGTCAGGTGCATAAGCGAAGATGTCTTCCCTGTACCTTTGGTTGAAGGCTTATACAAGATTATCGTGTGCTATGAGATCTAAGGCCTGAAAAAAAATGTTTGAAGAAAGTATGTTATGTTTGGGTTTTGATTTGTGTCTGAGAAATGCAAGGCAAGTTATATCAAGCGGTACCATTTGCCAGCTTAAATTATATAAAACATGGAATAAATTTCCACCTTTGATTACAAGTGCAAGTGCAATTCTTATTTTTAGATCATTTAGTATACCCCCGCAACCAATTTAGGGGTATATTGGAATCACCTTGTCTGTCCCGAGCATATAGCAGAAACTGTTGCACCTTTCTGTTTCGAATGTTGAAGATGCACCTTATATTGTCAGATTGATCCATAAATGTTTTAAAAGTTACAGCATTTTTCAGATTTTCCTACTTAGGGACCGACCATTAAACTTGAAAAAGGGGGGGGGGGCTATGGTTTTTTTCTAAAAAAAATATTTTGGAGCTGATTTTATGTGAAAAAATATTTTGGCTGCCAAAATGATGGAAAAAAAGATTTTCTGAAGTCGCTTTCTGTCCCAAAAAATAATGTTAATTTTGAAAAAAAAATATTCTGTTGATACACGTGAAAAAAAGAAAATTCTGTCCAGAAAAAAAACCCATACCACCCCCCCTCCTTTTTCAGGTTAAATGGTCGGTCCCCAAGGGCCTATATTGAAAATTTGTCTGGAGCTTAACTCAGAAACCCTTCTACATTTCTCTTTTAAATTTTATATAGATGTTAGTTGCCACGAGAAGGTGTTGAACACCTACTTTCAGATTGATCAATAATTTAGAAAAAAAAACATTTTTCAGAATTTTCCTACTTTGAGTCTATATCGGAATATTTTCTGATAAAAGTGTAATAATGGATTAGTCAAACAGGAGGCAGGGGTATAACCAAACGACATTGTCTGCATCAATTCTTCTGCTAATATATTGTCGACATCGCCATGTTGACGATATCGTGATGACATTGTCTACATCCTATCTACCTAAGCATACTGTCGACATCGCCGAGATTGTCGATATTGCTAAGTTGACGATATGGTAATATGATGGCGTATGATGATACTTGTCATTTAAGGAAATTTGTCACAAACCCGATCAGAGCTTGCAAAACTTAAACATCCAAAAACATCCGAATGGTGGTAGATAAAATGCACTTTGCCAACTATATTGACAAGTGATGCAGGAGAAATGTGAATCCCTATACTGATGACTTGTTTATAGACATTAATACAGAAGCTTGTGAACAAACTTTTCCTTTTTTTCAAAGTCTAAATATGCAACTAAACATATGTCATACGCAAAAAACAATTTATTTCTGATTTCTGTATGTGATATGTACAACTTGGAAACAACAAGAGGTGTAAATATTCAAGTGATACTTAACTTACTACACTCAAAGGTTGTAAATTGCTTTCGTAACACAATACATATATTGGTATTTTTTTCAATTTAACATAATTACATTTTTTTAAATGTCTCAATATTATTTGATAACATTGTAATGTGAAATACTTTGTTGAAAAATACATAGCTGGAAAATATATCATTCGTTTTAATGGTGTCATATTAAGAAAATAATTTTACAAATGTGATAATGACAAAATACACAATGGTTAATGTTTTTAATATAACAATGTTGTCGATGTTAACAATGTTGACGTTGACAAAGTTTAAAGTCGTCAATTAGGGAACGAGAATGTAAAAATATTGCAAACATCGCGATGTCGGCATTGTCGACGATGTTGACATTTATGAACGACAATGTTGTCAATAAAGGAACGATATCGTGACGGCATTGCCGATATCGCAATGTCGGCGATGTCGACAATGTTGTAACAATAGTAACGATACCGTGACGACATTGCCGATATCGTGATGTCGTCGACGTTGACATTAATGAACGGCAATGTTGTCAATAAAGGAACGATATCGTGACAACATTGCCGACATTGCGATGTCGACGTTGGTTAATGACAATGTAGTCGAAAAAAAAGTAGCGATATCGTGACGACATTGCCAACATCGCGATGTCGACTATGTTGAAGTTGATTGAGGACAATGCTATTAACAAAAGAACGACATCGTTACTATACTGCCGACATTGCGATGTTGACAACAACGCTACAACAAAGATAACTGGACATCAATGAAATTAGCAGAACGATATATGGAAGCGCATGGTGGAAATATTGCTGTGAGCAGTGGAAAAAATTCAATTTCCAGACCAACTCCTCGGCCAGATAATCAACACCAATACAGACAACCAGACAAGAGTAGAGACCAAGAATACAGATGTTTAGTTTGTAACAAGCCCAACCATGTAGCCAAAGATTGTCGATTTAATGTAATTAAAAAAGAAGGCTGTAGCTTATAATTTTGGGAGGCCTCATAGAGACCGGTCGCCAGAAAATTGGAGGAATCGCAACCAGCTGAGTGGAAAGACGGGTCCAACAACTTGCAAAGGGAGCTAGACCAGATAGATGAACTGGAAGGGATAGCAGTAATAGAAGCAGATGATGAAGAAGGAGCTATTGATGAAGAAAATTTACTAACGTTAGATGGGAATATCGGAACTAAGACATACAGAGATGTAAAAATCAATGAAGAGTTGACTAGTGAACAGAAAGCAGACGTGATACAGTTATTGAGAGAATAGGAGGATATATTCACAGCTAGGCCGGGAACAACGCATTTCGCGGAGCACAAGAAAGAACTTACAACCAATCAGAGCAAGACCCTATGATACACCATATTCAAAGAAAGAAGTACGCAGAGAAGTCGCCAGAATGCTGGAGGATAAGATCATAGAACCATTATCATCTCCATACGACAGTCCATTTTTAATTGTAAAGAAGAAAGATAATACCAACATTCTGCATTGACTTCAGAAAATTGAACTGAATAACGAAATTCGACAATGAACCAATGGGCAACATTGAAGATATACTGGCAAAATTGCACACATCTAAGTATTTCATGAAAATTGACATGATGAAAGGATATTGGACTATTCCCATGGAGAATCAATCACGACACATGACGGCGTTTACAACACCTGATGGGTGTTACCAGTTTTTGAAGATACCGTTCGGTTTGGTAAACTCTGGAGCAACATATAACAGGATGATGAAGAAATTGTTGCATGAATGTAATAATGTAGAAAATTAAGTGATATACCGAATCATGTGAAGAACATCTTAATGTATTAAGGGAATTATTTGACAGAATTAGGAAGGCAGGCTAAACAATAAGACCTTCAAAGTGTATAATTGGTAATCCAACAGTAGAATATTATACGTAGTAGGCAACGGCGAAGTTGCTATGGATGAAGACAAATTAGAGAGAATTAGAAATGCTGAAAGACCGAAGACCAAGAAACAGGTCGGATCATTTTTAGGACTAGCAGAATATTATCGCAAGTTCATAGCTGCACCACTAATTGACCTTACAAAGAAAGGCCAGCCAAACATGGTTGTCTGGGGACCAACACAGGAGAAATCATTTGCCACGCTCCGCATTCTCCTTTCCCGAGCCCCAATATTAAGGATACCTGATTTTTCACTTCCCTTCATAGTTCTGTCTGATGCATATGATATAGGTATAGGTTGTGTTTTAATGCAAATCGCTTATGCGAGTAAAAAGCTTTAAAGAGGGAACAAAATTATTGTAATTGAGAGGGAATGTTTTGCTATACTGTTGGCTATAAAGAAATTTCAAAAGTACTTATACGGCCGAGAATTCATTTTACACACTGATCATAAACCTCTTTCTTACATTCAAAAATGTAAAATTGAAAGTAGTCGAATCATGCGATGGTCTTTATTTTTGCAGAATTATAAATTTAAAGTTGAAGCTATTAAAGGTTCTGAGAATGTATGTGCTGATTATTTAAGCAGACAGTAGGTTGATGACAGTAGTGTTTATATATGTAAAAAAATATTTTGTATTATGATCAAATCATTTTATTTTGTTCTTATGTAGAGCATTTTCTTAAGAGGGGGCTATTGTCATAAAATTGATTCATTATGGTTGTCTAATTTCTGGCAAATTTAACCAACATCTGACCGGTGTGATAAAAATATTTCTCGTCTATAGTGAGAGAACAACTCGCATGAAATTTCCCGCCAAATCTATTCGGAACATAATCCTCGGTGTTTCACATTATATCATTAGAGAATCATTTTCTACAACTTAAACACGTTAATTATGAAATTTCTCACATCTTGTTAAATAAATTTTCAAATGTTTAAAAACTCGACAAGCCTCGTTTTCAAACATTTGCAAAATTTCTTTAACTCGATGTGAGAAATTTCATAATCAACTTAGTTCTCGTTGTAGAAACTATATACATATATCGATTATTTAACTCGAGAAGAACATTCTCGTTCATATGTTACAGTTTATTTTATATTTATAAAACGTATTTAGTAGAAACTTCCATCAGTGTATAGTTTTTCATGTAGTGAATTCGATCGTAGATTCTAGAAGATGTGAGAATATTATCCAATATGCTATAAATAGAACTATAACTAAACATATACTATGGAAAACACATGATGACACATAGAGTAACTTCTTGTTTACTATAGAACAAGCAAGTTCGAGTAACTTCAAGTATATGCGTTTCAAGATACATGTAGTATAAATACGTACCAGAATTCAATCTGAAGAAGACGGCCGGTGGCGTTCACTAAGAACTAGATTCGCAATTGCAAGCAATAGCTGATGTCACCCCAGACCAACAATTCAATGATTCCATGTTATTCGCAGCCTCAAATTCTACCTAGAAATCAATTTTTGTTGAAATCCGACAATGTTGAAATTTTGACGTATTTTGGCGGCCATCTTGGAAATGGCGGCCATTTTGAAAATTTTCACACCTTTTGGACAAACTTCAGATGGTGATGCAACTGTGTGCAAAGTTTGAAATCATTTGGTTCAGCCACTTGTAAATAATCGATCGGACAAAATTTGTGGAAGAACAATAATAATATGTAGAAAAAGAAACGTAGAATAACAAGATGTCACCCCGACTACGTCTGGGGTGACATAATAAGCGGAGACAAATATATGGCAAGCCGGTTTGGATAAATAATCAAGAAGACATATATTGAAGGGCGACCGTGCGATTGATTGATTGATTAGTTAGAGTTTTAGATTTAACGTCCAATGAGCAATATTTCAGCTATATCAGGACGAGAACAAGTTAATCAATTCAAAACAAATTGTAAGTAAAAGAAGAAAGAAATAAAGGTGGAAGGGACAACCGGGGCAACGACTTTTGATTGCCACTGGAAAAGGGGAGAAATGGGTAGGGGCAGGAAATTTAGCCTTCTATACGACACCCAGTGCGTCTGCTCTCTTTAGAGAAATATAGAAGGGGTCTTTATACTGCATGAAGCGTGGCGTTTCTCCACACAGTTTGGCTACAATGGTTCGCGGTCAGGCTTTCCGTATTATGACCTGACTTCCCCGCAAAGACAGGGCATTCCCCTATCCACCACCTGGGGACGCGCCCGGCAGCTCTGTAGCCAAAGCCCCTGAAAACCTATTCAGGTGCCGGGCGACCGTGCGAAGCTTTCTTGAGTTAAGAGAAGCGTTTATATAGACAGTGGGATTTAGTCGATGGGAATATATCGGAAAGGACATTTAAAAGTGAAATATAGTGTTGAAAGAATTGAAAATTAATTAGTAGTGATTCGTTTTTGAGGAGGAATTTTAGTGCAAGTGTGGACTGTCAAAAAAACGGACATTCTTTATGTAAAAAACGTTGTCAGTAAATATTGTAGTATTCACTGATTGTATAATTATTTTTTTTAACTTCATTAAAATTAAATTCATTCATTTATTATCTTAATTTTTCTTGCCCGTCAGATCTAGTCTATCGAAGACACAGTCACCCAGAGAAAGATCCCAAAATCTAAAATTGTTCTTAAGTTGGCTTGTTAATTAAGAATCTAGCTTGTGACAGGTTCCCAGCGGGTGGACGAACTTGCATTGTATTTCCGCCCAGTTATATTCATTTTGAGATCCAGTGGGCTCCTATAAAAGTATAAAAACACCCCTAGTAAGCTGAGTACTATATAGGTAAAGGCAAATGTTCAAATATCAAAAACCGAGGCAGTACTCTAAACCGGGACAAAGCATTTAAATTAATGTCTCTGATCAGATGTTCACTTAAAATATAAATAAATTTGTTTACCGAAACATTATTTTTACCAATTACACATGAACCCAACTAGCCCAAACATCTCGCCGAGAACTCGACATGCTAGAAGTGAAAAAGCTTCTTTGAAAATTTTGGGAGAGCTTGCTTTAGTGATGACTAGTAATGTTTTTTTATATGCACAGGATTTCACATTAGTAATATTATTAAATATAACTGCTGCTACATCGTCAAAAATTGAAATTCAAATAAAATCTATTAGATCAACAAATTGTTGACAAGAGAAAAACAACCGAACACTAACCATTGGTGAAAATGTTGATATGTCATTGACCCGTTGCTTTTTAAACATTTGCATTATACTCAGTATTATTTGAACTGGTTGCTACGATTTTATTATTGCAAATGAAATAAAAGGGACAACAGGAAACACCTACAATGGCTGAAAATTATAATTTCATGCCACAATCTGCTAGGGAACTCAAAGGAAAAACACAAATAAGACAAAAGACAAACGTAAACAACGATAGGAACTCGGGACAGCCGGACTTGGTACCGGCACTAGCAAAAGCCAGCGGTAGGGTTTAACCGGTTTATGGGTACCAAAACCTCCCGTTTATCTGTCCCGTTTCCCTATAGTATAGTATAGTAAACATACGAATAAAACCCAATGCAGATAGACTACTAACTTCATGACCACAATCTTGAAAGGAGAGAATATGACAATACGTAATTTTGAAAGATGGGTCAAGGGGAGCTAAAGGAGCCTAGTCTGCTGATAGAACACTGTCGCACTACGGAAGAAAAATCAAACTCAAAACTTCCCGCAGGATTTAGTCAAGAATCATCATATATTTCAGTAGACATCGGCAGTATCAGTGAGAGGCCAGTATGTATGTAAAATTTTCAGGTCACTAGATCTCAAAGCTAATTTAACGGATGCAAGCAGAGTATCTTGTCAATATCCCCTATTACGCAAAGAATTGAAGTTACGTCCCAGCTTTTCTGGATTTTTAATTAGTTTCTGGCATTTTTAACAACATAACCGTAAAAACGGGGATTAGAAATGCCCTTAGTAATAAGCTGTTTGCGAGTAACGCCATATTTAGATATTAAATATTCATATCTGTTATTAAACTTCTAAAAGGTATTTCACAACTTATGAAATCCGTAACCATGTTGTAAAAGTATTGCTGTGATAGTAAGGTTACGTTCATTGATATCGCCAAGAGTAGAACAAACACGTGCGAGTCGTACTAGTTGAGAAATGTACACACAGTAAGATGGAGCTTGAGGGATGTCGCCGTCAAGAAAAGGGAAATTAGTTATAGCGAAATCAAAATCACCCCTTTTATCATATATCTTAGTTTTTATTTTACCAGCGTCAATAATGTTAGTAAGATTCAGACAAGGGCAGTATTTGGAATCATTGTTAGCTTTATTTAATTTCAGTTCTCGTGGGTAAATAATGTCTGCATAATCTGAAAACTGGGGATTGTTAATAGTAAGGATATCGTCAATATACCTGCTGTTATCAGTGAAAATAGAAATAAGATTATAACTGTTTTGTATGGTTCCGTTTTGAAGTTTTTTCATGAAGTCTCGTTCGTAACAGAACAGGAAAAGATCTGCAATAAGCGGTGCACAATTTGTACCCATGGGAATACCTATGACCTGTTGATAAATAGTGTTGCCAAAATCAACAAAAATGTTGTCCAGCAGAAGATTGAGTGCATTAATCATGTCATCACATGTCCAGGAACAATAATTATTGTATACGATATTAGAGAAGAATCCTGGCTTTTTGTTAGAAAAAATGAACTGCAGAACAGAAAATTTATTAGACCATTAAATAAGTTGTCCCAATTTTGACTTAATCAACTTATGTGGAAGAATAGTATAAAGTGTGGAAAAATAATTACTGTCGACGGATGAGACTGGTCTTTGAATAGATTGTAGTTTATCCAAAACTTCAATTGAATTTTTAACACTCCAAAAGTAATTTACACCAGAGTTTTATTAATTTTTTTCACAGTGCGACGTCAGGAAATGTGCTATATGTCCTCGCCTCGTCCAGGAAAACACTGTTAAATCTAATGTAAATGGCAGGAAAGTTACCATCCAATTCCCCATTGACATCTCATGAAAAACTCACAGCCTCGTAAGTAAGCCAGGCTGTGGAATTCAGTACATCACCGAAACTGGTCGTCCATTACAACAACGTATCCAGGAACATTTGTATCGTATACGATTTCCTAAAAAGTTTAGATCATATATATACCAACACTGTGCAATC
>MJUU01014693.1:0-34517 GCA_002080025.1 Modiolus philippinarum | reverse complement strand
TATTGACCTGACACGACAATGAGCCAATTAATAATGAAAATCAATGTAGAGTCCAATGAAGAGAAAAACAATGTAATTGTTTTTTTTAACCTTTTTCTGAATGAGGAAACACACAAGACATGAAATGATAAGAATTATAGGTAGTCGAATTCACAATGGAAATTAATGTGTCTTATACAAATTAATTGCCTTATGCCTATATGTTATGGTTTTGCAGCTATATTTTTTAATCACATGTGCTTCGGGTTATTGACTGCCCCTAAACATGAATGAAATACACAAATTATTCTATATATTGTAGTCGCATACACAATGGCTTCATATTAAATGTTTTGGATAAAAAAGATAGTCACCAAACATGGTCCAGCAATACTAGTAAGTCTTTTTTATTACGAGTCCCGGACAAGGGTTTGACTTTGGAAGAGACTGTGTAATATTGAAGAAAAAAAATCAAAATCTATTCAATTAGGTCAACAATTCTAAATCAAAAAGACATCAGGTACGTCAATATCCCCGCAGCGAAAAAGGAAAGTACAAATAACTGAAATAAAGGAATGTCAAGAGTGTCGTCTTGTTTCGTTGTAGTGTGTAATTCGAAAATTCGAAAATTAAAGTTCTGTTAAAGCAGGGAAATGTATTAAGTAATGAGATAGCGTGTGAAAATTGAAGATAAAATCTTTATCAAATAGTTGAACTTGGTTGACGGACATTTCGAATTGACTGAGAATTTAAATTTCCTGAAACGCATGAATTTTGTTTTTTATTTACTGAATTGATTATTTTGAGACTATCCCACACTGTTTATTACACTTCAACATATTCATCGGCATAAGCTTATTCATATACATCTTTCGTGACATGTCTAATAGGACTTTGAGAAAGCAAGAAAAATTTACCAACCGATAAAACGGTGTCTAACGTCCAACTAGCGAAATATTTCAACTTTAATTCAAGACGAGAACAGATTTTTGAATGCAAAATCAATCTGAGAAAATGGAAAACGCTGGGGTGGGGGGTAATATGTTTCCATGGCAGCGTTCTGTCTTAATCGTGGCAAGTTAAAGGGGGGCTTTTGATTTAAGAAGTGTATTGATTTCTTTGCATGAATGTTTTCCGCACAGGCGGCCATGTTTTTGTCAGATCGGAACAAAATGTGCAATCGTTGTGCAAGCCTTGTACATTTGTAAAGGAACTTCCATATATCCATACGACATCATTCCAGTACAGTTTGGTTGAATATGCTTCCATAAGTTCTGAGCAGATGACGAAAATGATGTTTTTCCAATAGGGTCCAATGTTTAACTATGTTCCTCGCTGGCAGGTATGTTTTGTGTTGGATCAGAACGGAATGAGCAGTTTTTGTTAATCACCTTCAATACCGATTATTCCTGTAAAGTTTGCTTGAATTGTTTAATTGGTTTCAGAGGAGATGATCAAAATGTGAACAATTAACGGACGGACGGGTCAGGTTAGCTAAAAAAAGATTAATTAAAACTCTTTTTCGGGATTATAGAGTTTGGGCCAATGCAAGCTGAACACGATTTTCTGTATCTTTAATTTGTCATGAAAATTGAATAAGTTTATATTTCTAAATGCAAACCTTTACCCACTATTTTTATTAGACATAATGCAAATAAAACGCATCGCTTATTACATACAAAAATACAAGACCGTTCGCGTTAAAGAATCCTTGCAACCATCCCGTAATATGTAGGTTAACGGGTTGCGAGGCTGACTCCTCCTTCACCCTGATGTCTTGATCTTGGATTTTGGCTGAAATGTTGAAATTAGGACGTTAAACGCCATTCGATCCATCAATTAATTATTTTTATTGCTTTTGCAATTACTCATAATCTAGAGGAATAATATAATGAAACCTCAGTCCGAACATTGACAATATTAATACCGAAGTCAGTGTTGCAATCCGGAAAGGCTACCTTTCCGGATTGCAACATCGAAGTAAGAAGTAAGAAGTTAGAAGTAAGAAGTAAGAAGTAAGAAGTTAGAAGTAAGAAGTAAGAAGTTAGAAGTAAGAAGCAAGATGTTAGAAATATTTTGAAAGATATACGACACTGAGTACGTAGAGCAGGGAATGAACACCCAACTCTCATCATTAAAATTTATGGTGCATCCCTTTACTTGCCTAGTATTCCAGGAGGGGTAGATTTTAATGCTGATTTTTGAAAAATTCTAAAAAGAAATGTAAGGTACTTTCAGTACTCTTCTCTAAAAGGATATTATCTATAAAACTTGGAACCTGCGTGTATCAAAATCAACTAAAAATGAATCTATGTGTTAAAGGTTAATGCACACCTTTACCCGTTATTTTTATTGGACATGATGCAAATAAAACAAATCGCTTATTACACACAAAAATGCACTACCGTTCACGTTAAGGAATCCTTGCAACAGTCCCGTAGTATGTAGGTAACGGACTGCAAGGCTGACTCGCCCTTCATCATTAATCTAATCACGTTGATAAATTTGTTCTCGTCTTGGATTTTGGCTGAAATGTTGAAATAAAGACGTTCAACGCCATTCGATCAATCAATCACTTTTTATTGCCTTTGCATATTAGTCATAAACTAGAGGAATAATATAATGAAACGTCAGTCCTAACATCGACAATATTAATACGGAAGTCAGCGTAGCCTTTCCGGATTGCAACATCGAAGTAAGAAGTAAGAAGTAAGAAGTTAGAAGGAAGAAGTAAGAAGTTAGAAGTTAGAAGTAAGAAGTAAGAAGATAGAAGTAAGAAGTTAGAAGTAAGAAGTAAGAAGTTAGAAGTAAGAAGTTAGAAGTAAGAAGTAAGAAGTTGGAAGTAAGAAGTACTTGAAGATGGACATATTTTGAAATATATTTATATAACAACATCTGAAGCAGGGAATGAGCTCCAAACTCTGATCATTAGAACTGTATCGTTCATCTCTTTATAATAAACAATTGCAAGTCATAATATTCTAGAAGGGGGGAGATTTAAGGATGTATTGACACTGCCCTGAGTTAAAATCCAGCAAATGTGTATGTATCCATGCATCCACTTTCTTGAATTTCTGGACTGGGTGATAAAATTTTCTTCCCAATCTTATCACTCTTACCTTGATGAACTAAGTTCCACCATACAACCTATATCGTCTCTAAGGGGTGTATAAAAAGTGGATGAACAAAAACCAAATCAATCTTTTCCGATTGCAAGAATTTATCTTCCAAGGACTATTGCAAAATTGAACACGATATATGAAGTTTTCTGTCAATTGAATTAGTTTATATTTCAAAATGCACATCCTAAACTGCTGTTTTCTAAGACATAAAAGGGGGTCATGAAGGTGTCCGGGCCTTTTTTTAGAGCGGGAATCGTGAAAAATACCCCTTTATAATAGGCGTGATGCGTGACTTCATAGAATTTTAAACGTGAAAGCCACAAATTTATAAGATTGATGACATGCACGATGGGTTCTTCAGGACCCAGATAATACAAAAATACAAGACCTTTCACGCCAAAGAAGTAGGTAACCAGAGGTAAGGCTAACCCCTACCCCTCAACCCCTTTATTCAGTAGCATACAAAATTACTCCCTTCCCAGCGTTTCTCTGTTCCCAGATTGATTGTTATCGTCTTGAATTATAGTTCAAATATTGCTAGTAGAAGGTCTAACACCATTTAAGCTATCAGTCAATATTTATTTTTTTCGTGACAGGTCATAAACTATGAAACTTTCAGTCCTGACAAAATTAAATACTGAAGTCGATGTTGCAATCCGGAAAGGCTACCTTTCCGGATTGCAGCATCGAAGTAAGAAGTAAGAAGTTAGAAAGAAAAAGGAAGAAGTTAGAAGTAAGAAGTAAGAAGTTAGAAGTAAGAAGTCGGAACTCGGAAGTCCCCTTCCGGCTTTCGTAGTTTCCTGTTATTCTCTTTATTCTACACACACTTTTGACGAAGACTGCTTTTTTGAATTTTTCTTATGTTGACTGAAAGTCAAGACCCTATATTTTCAAGGACATAGAAGTTGATTTGATGGTTAAAATATCCGTATATGTAAGTTTCTCTAAATGCATTATTAAAGCTTGTTTTTTATTTAATGTTGTGTGCTTTTTATGGTAATATTGTATTGAAAGAACTCTCTAACGTTTATAAATTACATCAACCTGTTGTTATTTTGAGAAAGTCTATTCCACGACCATAATCAAAACATACATTTGTAATAATTTAATAAGGGAGTACGAGCCTGAGATTTCAGAAGCATTCAATATCCTTGGGTTTTATCCATTCAAACAGTGCTAAAATTTTTTGCACATGGATCACATCTTCTTGGTCATAAGTCACTTTAAAAGACAAAAAGTAGACTGTATATAAATTGTAATAAACTTCCAATTATAATTTCACATATTTAAAGGCCTTTAAACATCTTATGCAAATTGAAGGGAAACTCAAGAGAGATCTGTTTCTGCCAAAATTTTGACGTCTTATATCTCAAAAATTTTTTGCTCAAGTTGTTCCATTAGTAGTGCTCTTCAAAACAAAAGGTTAGATTTTTAATTCTAATTACAAAATTTCTGAGACTCGTACTCCCTTAGGTCTTGATTACCATTCCGACCATAAATGACATAGGTCAGCACAATAAGCTTTACCAGTGTCTCAATGAAATCGTAATTGAATCAAAATCTGAAGTAGATGATTTTTGGGATGTTGCCATTCGAAAACAATCGATAGTGGCCTTACTGTAGAGGTTGATTAGTTGAAAGTACTAGGCAGTAGTCGTTAAATTCTGTAGGATATCTTTTATCACGTCTTCACCATTGTGTATAATGCAGCTAAATTTCTTGAAATTCACGAATCCCCCCCTCATTATTGATGTAAGAGTAGTTACCCTTTGCAACACATCTAGAATTATATAATTAGAAATAACCTACACTTTAACATCAGGCTTTGTCATATTCAGTAGACTCCATGCGACTTTATCCAAAAATATGTTTAGCTCTTAATTGCCAATGGCTAAACTGATATAAGTTGTTCAGGACTATTCAGCAACAGTAACCACATACAATGGCATGTTCATTTCACTATTGGAGTGCATGAAGTATCTTTAAGAACTCAAAAATACCCAAAGTGCAAAAAAGGCAGTTAATTTTGTTATGCTAAACACTTGTTTCACTAACTAACCTCTAATCAGCAGCGTCAAAATAAAAAAAAATAAAGGCATAATCCAAATAAAACTTGTTTGTATCGTCCATCTTGTTCTAATTAATGACTTTCTGTATTATGTCGATCTTACTTGCTCTTTTTATAGGTCACGTATACATTGTATTGTCTAAATTGCTCTGATTGGTAATTTATTTTGAAAAAAGTAACATAATATACAAGCAGTCTGAACTATTTACTACCTGGAGGGAACACGACTTTGATAAGTAAGATTTCCTGCATTCTGATTGGTCAATTGCATAGTCAGCTTTAAACCATATTCAGTTTCCTTATTCAACATTCATTGGATAAAAGACAGAAAAAATATAATAGACGTAATCTTTTTATTTTTAACAATACATCTGCGTCAATGCATATGTGCGCGATGAATAATGGTCAATAATAGGAAACATCTCCAATTGCTGAAAGGACAAGGTGCGGGAAGAGGCTGATTTGGCCCTAAATTTGGGGGATTTTTAAAGTTGCACCTGGATATCATCTTTTACGTTCCTTTGAAAGTTGAGATCCCACGAAAGAAAAATATACAAAATTTAGAACCGATGACATCACAGTAGGTACAATTCTGACGTCATATTAAAGCTACTTTATATATATGATGATATGTCATGTGTACACTTTGTTCAATTACTATTATCTAAATTTATGTAAATTCTAAAACCGAAGGATTAACTCCCTCCATCGTAGTGTTGTCCTTAGCTTTATTTATTATTACTGATTATTCGGATTTCGTTTTGTTTTATGCATTTTAAACATTTTTGGAAATTATGGATTTCCTTTGTTTGGATTCTAGTGCTGCTGATGAGGAATTAATTTCCGAAATGGCCATACAGCTCATTAAAATTATTGCAGTTTGGAGTTAACATGTGTTATGCATGTTATGGTCTCATGTTCATTTACTTTATATCCTTTCGTAAAATATTTAATACATGAGTTTGTCTTTTATTGCAGTGTGGAGTTGGTAAAACAATTCCCCGTGGTAGAGATGTATGCTCTTTATTTTTCTTAGATATGGTGTACTTGTACATGGGATGATATGTCATGTGTACACTTTGTTCAATTACTATTATCTAAATTTATGTAAATTCTAAAACCGAAGGATTAACTCCCTCCATCGTAGTGTTGTCCTTAGCTATATTTATTATTACTGATTATTCGGATTTCGTTTGGTTTTATGCATTTTAAACATTTTTGGAAATTATGGATTTCCTTTGTTTGGATTCTAGTGCTGCTGATGAGGAATTAATTTCCGAAATGGCCATACAGCTCATTAAAATTATTGCAGTTTGGAGTTAACATGTGTTATGCATGTTATGATCTCATGTTCATTTACTTTATATCCTTTCGTAAAATATTTTGAATGTTTTCATAGAAATACAAGGAATTTGTCATATTTTTAACGGATTTCCTATTCAGAAATATAGAGCGCATTCAAGACCAGCTTGTCAGTACAGATGCGTTGGACCTCCGATATAAATATTTTTGTGGTTCTTACATGCGCTCTATGTTTCCTGTTACGAAAAAGTAGTCAAAATTGGCCAAACTGTAAACCTATATCCATAGAACATTTAACCAAACCCCACTAGTAGTATAATAATTAATTAAAGAATTAAACCCAATGATGGAAGCCTACTAACACCATGACCACAACCTGGGAACGAGAGAAGAAGACAATATGTAACTTTGAAAGATGGGTCAAGTGGTGCTCGCCTCTTATCTGCCGGCTAGCTTAAGGAGCCTAATCGTCTGGTAGATCACAGTCAATACGGAAGAAAAATCAAACTCAAAATTTCCCGGTCGGTTTTGTCAAGAATCATCATAAATTTCAGTAGTCTGACAAACGTCGGGTCGTTTTAGGCGATGAGGTTATTTTTTTTAGCCAATTGAATATTTACTTGCTTAATACGTATTAAAATATTTCTTTACCTTCGATTGATATTGTAGAGAAAAGAAAAAAGTTTGGTATACGTGAATGAATCGCTTTAAAATAATGTATATGTTAAATTTGATAAAATTACTTATCTAATATTTAGTTATCCTAAAAATATTATCTCTAAGGCTCATCTGACTATTGCCAGGATGATTTTGCCTTCAGTTTTTGTCCTTCGTCCGTCGTTAACTTTTTTAGTGTTCTCTAAATTAACTGGGCAAATAGGAACCAAACTAAGTCACAATAGTTCATGGTTAATAATCTAACGACATTGCACTCGGCATGGCGACAAGTAATCCCTGATGGCCGCCAGTGTTGAACATAGTTCAAAATAGGATCCTATGGGAAACTCAAAATCTTATTCTTCAGACATTGTTGAACCAAATTTGGTCACATTAATTCTTGGGTCGTCCCTTAAAATAAGTACAGACATCTCTACATACAAAGATATTCATTAGTAGGGACTAGGTTTATACTGTACCTTTGGGAATACTTTGAAAGATCTTTTCTTAAACCATCAGGCAAATTGCCATAACTTGAACAATATTGTCCTTTAGTTGTATCCTTAAAAAGAGCTCCATAGCTGCAATCGAGCCTAGACGGTTGCGGAAATCAGTTTTTACATTGAACCATATGGGAAAACTTCTTCAAACCTCTGCTAAGACACTGCTGAAAAAATACGAAATTTAACTTGGATACGACAGTCCTTGGATAGTCTCTTTAAGACATTGTCCAGCACTTTTAAATCTAATCCACGATTGCCACAAGTAGGGAATGTTATTCAACATAATATTCTAGTGGGAAACTGATTCAGTAATCTTCTTCCCAGATACTGCTTACGCAATTTAAGCCAAACTTGGTAAAATACTACAATGGATGTCCCCTTCAAATGTATTGTGTAGCATGCCCGCGACATATTATTACATTGGCAGATATGGGACAAAGTGAAAGTTCTTCTCTAACACAAGTTATAAAAATCTAAGAGAACATCATGAAGAAAAAAAAAGAAATAAAGAAAACCCTCTTCAGAAAAGTGTAGAACAGGTTCTACTCTTTTCAACGCCTCCCACCAACAATAATCATAGATTAACAATTAACCCTTTAAAAAACTATAAATGATCTTTTTGGATACCGTTTTTTAGCTTATCTGATCCAAAGGGTCAGTGTGAGCTATTGCCATCACTTGGCGTTCATCGTCCGCCCGTACGTCCGTCCGTCGTCTGTTAAACTTTTACGTTTTCATCTCCTCTGAAACCATTGAGGGAAATGTAACAAAACTTTGTAGGACTGAAGAATGGAAGTTCTTTACAAAGATTGCTCATTTTCTTTTGACTCGACCAAAAACTTGTCGGTCAGCATGGAATTTAGGATTAACATTGGAACCTATGTGAAAATCACATTTTAATCTTCTCCTCTGAAACCGATGAAGTAAATTCAATCAAACTTTACAAGAATGATGTACGGAAGGTTTCTAACCAAGATTGCTCATTTTGTTTTGATAAGACAAAAAACATGGCCACTAGAGCGGAGCTAAGAAACAACATTGGACCTATGGGAAAATCACTTTTTCATCTTCTCCTCTGAAACTAATGAAGCAAATTTTTTAAAAAAATACAGGAATGATGCATGGAAGTTCTTCACAAACATTTTCTTCTGATTTGACAAAAACGTGGAATCCAGCGCAGAACTAAGGTTGGTATTAGACCCTATGTGAGATTCGCATTTTATCTTCTCCTCTGAAACCAATGAAGCAAATCCAACTAAAATTTACAGGAATGACCAAAAATAATTGCCGCCAGCATGGAACATTAGCATTGGACCCTAAAGGACAATTACATTTTGATGATCTTCACTGAGACCACTGAGGCCACTTCAACCAAGCTTAAGATAAATATTAAACACTAAAGGAAAAACCGCCATTTTGGTCATCAGCATAGAGATGGCTTATATAAGAAGTATTATGTCAGGTGAGCGATTCAGGCTCAGTCCCAGAGCCTCTTGTTTCCAGTCGTCATGAAAAAGAACAGCATATTCTTTTGATACCCCTTTGAAAACATATTCCGTCATGCCAGCAGTTTATCCAAGATGGCTACCAGCAGGGAAAAAAATTGAACATACCAGAAAATGGGAAACACTGAGAGACATTGGATACCGATTTGCTTGTTGGTACAAACTTGATCATGATATTCCTTTGGTAGCCCTTTAAAACATTTTCTGCCATGTCAGCTTCTAATCAAAGTAGCCGCTAGCGGGAAACACATTCTAACAATAGACCCTATTGGGAATTCATTCAAATATATTCTCAGACACTGCAGAACCAATTAAAATCAAACTTGTTTACAGTATTGTTTAAGCACTCCCGGCAAAAAAAAATATTGTCAAGCATGTCCTCATCTGATTCAAAATGGCTAAAATAGGAAAGTTATTTAAAATTAGACCTTAAAGGTCACTTTCAAAGATTACTAAATTAATCAGTTGCACGAAACATGGTCGTTGGTCCTTGGGAAATCCCCTTTGAAAAAGTCTTTCGTGTTTGCATTTCTTCCAAGATCGCTACCAGCAGGATACAAAAATCCTGTCGGACTGCTTTCAAGGTTTTTTTTCTGAGATCACTAGGCCAGTTGACATGAACTCAATCACCACAGTTTTTGGTGGTCCCATTCTGTTACATGTACATATATAAAGTAATGTTTATGTATAGAATCTGCCTGGAACCTTCCTAAAATAGGTTATTTAATTTGTATCTGAACAAAGACTTTGCTTATGCAGAAACATCTTAACAGTGCACGTCTTAAGCAGATTTGTCAGTAAACTTGATTATTGTATAGCAACATAATATTTCCCTAAGAAAGCAACCAAATGTAAGCGTGCAATAAATTTCCATATTGCACTAGTGCAAATATGACCTCAATTTTATGACGTCACCGACAACAAAAATCCGGTTTTAACAGAAATTTTAGCGTTGCTATACAATAAAAGGGTTATTGCATGAATATTGGGGAATATTATCCCTCGTAGAATATATATTGCACTCGCAAGCTCGTGCAATATAAAATTCTGCTCGGGACAATATTCCCCAATATTCATGCAATAACCCTATATTATTCTTTTTGTCCGGTTTATCCTATATTGGTATATCATTACATGGAATAATTGTTATGGGGTCTTACTTTGATGTGGTTTTTTAGTATTCTCTAAGTTCTTTCAACTATTTGGATTTTGGGATTCTTGAAAATTACTACATTTTTGTTACACTGTATCTATATCATTAACTGACCTAATAATTTATTTACATTACTGAAAAAGGATATTTTTTACTTGTTATTAATATTCATTATTGGAGTTGTCCAAATAATGAACTATTATAAGCGCATTTACCGGTTCAATGTAAAACTATGGACATAATTAAAGATAAGTAATACAGTACCGTATTGTAATATATCTCGAGTTTTTATTTTGTAACAAAAACTGAATTGTTTATTGTGTTCACTGTTTAATACTTCGTTACACTTTGAATAATAATGTCCATGACGTTTGCACATTATTCAGAATGTCTTCAGGCGGGGAACATAGTTTAATATGAATGATAATTGTTTGGAAAGATGAACTGCAAAGCTAGAATATAAGATTCCAAATGCCAACAGAGATGAAAATCATCTTTTTTATATCTGTAAGTATCGGAAAATTAAGCAAGGTCTTCGGCTGAATTTGAACCAATAATCATTGTCACTTTCGGCAACACTGCCCTCTCTATGTCTTGCGCTGTAGAACATTCGGTCACCCAAGCTATATAGAACTATAGCTATCGGTAACTGCGTCATAAGATCTAAGAGTTGTAATGCAGTACAAGATGAACTGTGTTTGGTAGGAAATAAATGGTTGAAGGATAAGGTTACAACATATAATAGATATATATAAAAGTGTTGCGCAAAGCTCTATATAACATAAATGAGCATGTGTTTGTAATGCGAGCTACAAAGGTAGAATATATGATTCCGGTTGTTTCTAGTGATGAAAATCATCTTTCATATCTGTAAGCATCGGAAAATGCAGCAAGGTCTGCGACTGGATTTGAACCACTACATTATTGTCATTTATGGCAATACCGCATACACACTGTCAAGTGCTCTAGACCGTTTGGATTTTCAGAACATGTTTGAACATTTGAACCTTTGTAAAAACTCATTTAAACATCTTTTAAGATCTAGGCTAAACAAATGGAACCAAACCTGGTCACATTTGGGAAGCCCCTTCAAAGGTTATTACTAGCAAGTCTGTATCTATTCCAAGATAGCTGCTAGCTTGAACATTGAAGATTGCACCATTTACTCCTAAACTTCACTTGATCACAAAAGACCATTTGGTGTCACTATACGTAATAGCCTTGCAGGATGAAAAAAGATAGGAGCTGTGTTATCATCGGACCCCATAACAAAACTTTCAACATCTTATCTCAAACAATTGAGCAGTTGGAAAAAGATGTCATCACAAGATCAATGAGTGTCTATTTATATTTAAATATAATTTAGGAGACGGGTAGTTAATCATGATGATATTATGTTGCAAGAATTAGTGCCATGCAAGCATACAGTTGGGATCAGTCATAACCTCTCATCCAAGTTAACTCTAAGTTAACTTAGAAACAATAGAGCAGACGTAGACAGTTCTAGAAACGGTCATAAAAATGGTCATTTTCTAAGTTTACTTAGAACAGTTCTAAAAGCAGTCATATGGAAGACCATGACTGCTTTTAGAACAGGTTATGACCGTTTTTAGAACAGTTATACTCGATGACTGCTTTTAGAACAGTTTTACTCTATGACTTTGGAACACTTTTCTAGAGCAGCTCTAGAACTGTTTTAGAACAGTTCTAAGTTAACTTAGAGCAGTCATTAGAACCGTTCTAAGTTAACTTTGTGAGAGGTTATGACTGCACCCAACTGTAAGTGCCAAGTCCAGTCATGATTATGTGAAACTCATGATTACAAGACTATCTTGTCAGTTATACGTCAGTGCATTGATTTTATAAAATATATATTATACTGTTGTGAAATTATGAATTAATCGCAAAGTTGACCACATAATTCTTAAACTCAATTACATGTATATTAACATAAATTGGAATTTTCTAGCTCTGTGTGAGCTCTTGTCATCATTTAAAGTCATCGATCGTCCCTCCGTTGTCCGGCGTAAACCCTGATTTTTAGATCTACTCAGAATTCACTTTCGTAACAGAAATCAAACTTATAACGAAGGTCCTTGGGTAGTTTCCTTTCAAATTGGAGTGCGGCATCTCCGCATCTAGCCCCAGATGGCCTCCAGCTGGGAACATAGTTCGAAAATGAGCTTTATAAGTAATTTACAATGAAAAAAAATTAGTTAATGCATGTTAAACAAGGTCCCTACAAATACAAGGTAGAACCAAGCACTGGAACAACACTTTCGTTGTTGTTCTTACAATGGCTTTCAACAATGAGCTTTGTTCAAGGCACCGCCTAGCACGTATAGTGAAACACAAACAGCGATATTCTCTGAAAATACTTTTTAAGATATTCGCTAAAACCACTGAGACAGTTGGCAACAAATATGATCACAATGATTTTTGAATGATAACCTTGAAGAATAATGTTCGGTATGTCCCATCTGATAAAAAAAGACACCAGCAGGAAGCTTTATTCAACACTAAACCCTAATGGAAAACTCATTTAAACATTTGACTTTGCTCAACCAATTGAAATTAACAACAAAAATTGGTGATCCCTTCAAAAATAGTCTCACAAAATGCAGATTTCTCTTTATGATTATCCTACCAGCACATGATAAAAGATACAATTTTGCGGATCTAATTGCAAGTGTTTTAATTTCGTTGCGTTGTAGTCCATTATTTTTTTCATTTTTTTCTTTTTTTTTGTTGTATTATAATTTTTGGTTTTGTTTTGATTTGGTTTGCATTAGAAATATTTTTCGTTGTACTTTAAACAAAAATACCTCATTTAATACCAATTTGTTCTTCACCTGATGTTACTGGTTTCAACTTCAAAAAATGAACTATAACGTAAAGAATTGAAGCTAATTTCAATCGATTCTATATGATGGTAGTTTCAGAATAGTTATTTCATGAAAGCTCGAATCATTCTAGTCATTATAAAATTCATACATATCCTTCTGCTACAAATAACTTCTCACCTTTTTTCGTCTAGCTTCACTAAATTCCTTGTAACTTGAATTGTTGATTAGTTTTTATTATATAGGAAATTGAATTAAGCGGCTTGCATCCATTATGTTTAAAGTTATAAGTTCTCTATGATGTCTAGCTGCCAAAACACCAAAGCAATAAGTTGATATGTTGGAATAGGAAGAGGTGGCCCGGCTACCAGTGCTGCGGATGACCATTTCTTTTTATCAAGTAAGCAGTGAAGGGATTTTGGGTAAATGCACTCGAGACAAATTTGCTACAAGCACTTTATAAAACAAATCAATTAAACAACGCCTTTATTGTCACTATGAGACCTTAACAATAAGCTTTATTATATTTTATGCACATTTCTTTTATTAACATTCATTTCATTTGACAAGCTGCATTTGTTAATTTTGAATAATCTTTCGTTAGCCCGGCCCATCCATAGCAACGGGTGTTGATGTCTGATATTAACACCCGCCCAGCCTGAAGTTTGTCGATCTTGAAATCTTGATCTTAGTGTCGGGTAATAATTTTTACCTCGTCTGTTAATCTGCCTTAACATCTTCATCCAAGGGCAATATGTTTATATTGCTCATACCTCATAATAAGTCCAAGACAGTCCCTAGCACCAGTTTTAGCGAAGTGCATATATACTGGGAATATAACGCTCAGTAATGAGTCAACTCTGTACCGGAAGAAGAGAAGAAGAAGAAGTTATCATGCATTGAACCAATTAATATGATTATTTAGATAATGTCAAAAATCATAAAACGGTAAGGCCGCCAGGTATTTGAAGGTATGTACAAGGACTACAAAGACGCGATGAGGGACGTTTATCTTCATTGCATATTCTGGATAGGAAATACGCGGAAAGACCGAGTGCATAGAAAGATCAACGCTTGGAAGAAGAAGACTCTGACACAAGAGAAGCTTTGAATTGTGCTTTAGATAAGAGGTAATATCTCTTTGATAAAGTATTGGATTCATATGGCCCACCACCGACCGAAGATAGCAACAACTCCACGTAAAGGATAGACAAAAAAAAACAGTTGGGATAAAAAGGAAGGTGTGTTGCAGCCTTTAACAAAATAGTTATGATCAAGCCTGGTGAAACGCATTGTGACCCTTCCTGGATTGAGAAAATAACTGCTGGAATCAAATTAAATATTTCATATCACCACCACTACCACCACGAGAATAGCCTATCATCAAGTCACCACCACCATCAACGAATAGTGAAATGAGCACGCGAGCACAGTTGTAAATAAACTCGTGATCAACTCATTAGTCGTGTGAGCATACTCCTGAGTCATCTGGGCAGGCGTCAGTAGCATCATAAAACAAGAAAAATCCATTACTGAAGATCACCAACACAACTGTCACCGCTACATCCATACGAACAAGGCTTACCAACACCACCACCATCATATATATGTTGGAAGTGGCAGTGCCTTCTGCACGAGATTTTATCAATTTGTTCATATAATTGGTGCTTTCGGCACGACATTTACTTTCGAAATAATTTATTTTTACATACGAAACTGCCTGCCTCCTGTTCAAAAATACAGACCAGTTTTCTTTTTTGTGATACGGTCGTGCCTTTGGCGAGAAATACAGTCTAAATATTTTAATGCATTTTATATCATCATATTCTATTCCTTTTGGAAGGTCCTTATTAACAAAGAATGTTCATTTTGTTTCGACAGAAACATGGCCTTCAGCGTTATTATTCATTTTGATAACATTTACGTTAATGATTGCTTTACTCACATATACGAAAGTAAATGCTTCATGTTCGAAAATAACAACAACAACAACAAAAAAGAACATACCATTTTTCTGTTTTGTTATACAGTAACTTCGGTATTTAGTTATTTGTAACTTGAAATTTTTAATACAATTTATTTCAGCAATTACTATATGTTTCAGTGTGGTCGTGCCTTCAAAGCGACATACGATTTCAGTTTGGAAACAGTGCATACAGCTTTAGCTCCTTCAACTTCCACTTCATGACTAAAAGCGTTTACAAGTACAAGTCACGTTCGCTTCGATTGGTAAAAAAAGGAAAAAAAAAACTGGGACTTAATTTATATACTTTAGATAATACAGGGAAGCATATTGTGCATGTATCCTTTCATCAAATTATTTTGGGATCCACTGACATGAAGATTTTTGCAATATACTTTTCTCTCACTGATACTGCCAATGTAAAGGACCTTTCATACATCATTCCTGTAAAGTTTGCTTGTTAGTTTTAGTGGTTTCAGAAGAGAATGAAAATTTCTTTTTCCCATATGGTCCAATGTTTAAAACAAGTTCCGCAGGCATGTTTTTGTCGGATCGGAATAAAATGAGCAATATTTGTCAAGGATCTTCCATACATCATTCCTGTAAAGTTTGGTTGAACTACCTTCAATGCTTTGAAAATGTGACTTTCCCATACATTATATGGTCCAATATTAAACTGTGTTCTGTACTGGTAGCCATTTTTTTGTCGGATTGGAATGGAATGAGCAATCTCTGTAAAAGACATTCCATACACCATTCCAGTAAAGTCTGGTTTAATTTGATTAGTGGTTTCAGAGGAAGTAATAAAAATGTTATTTTTCCCGTTGAGTCCAATGTAGAACATGTTGAAACTAAATTCAGTGCTGGCGGCCATGTTTTTTGTCGGGTCAAGGAAAAATGACCAAAACAAAATGTTTGTAAAATTCCTTCCAGACATCATTTTTGTAAAGTTTGGTAAAATTACTTCGAAAAATTTCAGAGGAGAATAATTCAAATGGAATTTTTCCCCCTTATGTCCAATGTTAAACCTGCGTTCTTTGTTATCGGTCATGTATTCGACGGATCGGAACAAAATGGGAAATCTTTGTAAAAGACCTTCCAAACTCATTCTTGTAAAGTTTTTTTTAAATTTGCTCAGTATTTCAGAGTAGAAGATGAGAATGTGAAAAGTTAATGGACGGACGACAGACGACAGACGAGGGATGCCAAGTGATGGCAATAGCTCACAAGGAATCTTTGGGTCAGGTAAGCTAAAAATAGCTTGTACAATGTACGAAAATAGCCTTAAAAATCAATATTGGCGTGTACGTTGTACGATGCATGTTCTGTACGAATGTATGCGATAGTTAAAGGTCTTGCGCGTGTACAAAAAAGAAAAAAAAATTACCGTGTACGTTTTACGAAAACATTTTACCACACTCAAAAAAGAACTTTGTAAAGGGGGTCACAACGTCGTCCTTTTCCCGACAATTTGACATTTGTTTCCCAAGTTAAATTCCCATTCATTTAGTGAGAGAAAATTTTACACAGTGTTAAACAACTTTCCCATTTTCCTGTCTCTACCAAACACCTCTTCCCATTTTCATGTAATTTTTTTGTGGGGAATGCGCTTTCTGCATAGTCCAAAAACAGGTAAAATCCTGCTTAAACCACATTGCGGACCCGTTTAAAAGTAATTTTATTTCGTTACAGACAGTCGGAGATAAGATCTTAACTAAGCAAAGCACACAAAATTTATAAACATAAAATTTACTTGCCACTGAAATCAGGAGCAATTTGACATGTACATTTCTTGAGGTCCTTATAATGACTTACTTACATGTCATCATATCATTCTGCCTGTATTAGGTTTTATTCGTATGCTTATTATACCATCAGGAAACGGGATAGGGAAAGACTGGGTTTGGGTTCCCATAAACTTGATTTACCCGAACCAAAGGCTTTTGCTGATGCCGTTTTTAAGTCTGTTATCCCGAATTTCTATGTTTGTATTCGTTTGTCTTTCCTCTTTCATTTATGTTTTTCTTGTGCAGTTCTCTTGAAGATTGTGTTCTGTGATTTTAATTTTTGGCTATTGTTGGTGTTTCCGGTTATTTTTTTCTTTTTGTAAATTAAAATTAAATATTTAAATGAAAAAAAGAAATAATAGGAATCACCAACAATTGCTGCAAACTACAATATTGCATAGCATAACCTTGAATGAGAAAGTCGACTTTTACACACATTTCGAGATGAATAAGTCTTCTTCAAAAAGAATATTTCAACATCTCCGCCATGCAACTTATATGTTACATGCAGCACTTCTTCAAACCTTAATGCACATAATGATAAGTGTTCAAATATGGAGTCAAATTTCGGATGTTATAGATCGCCTATTAACATGGTCTATATTGACTGATGTTACATGATGTCACGCAATTTGTGAATTAACTCTTTAAATGCTATAGAACATGTCACGCAATATAAATATTCTTTTTTTTCTATATCATTTAATTGATGAGGTATCCTAATTGCTTATTGCAACTGTTTTCGATTTGATATTTTGCATTATGCGTAAACTGATACTTTTATTGCTGGCTCTGTCTCAATATGAAGGAACCAGTAATGAAAAGTTTTGTCTATCAAAATCAGAAGCGGATTCACTTACAAACATTCGGAAAAGCTTGGAGAAGTTGGAAGAAAAGTTGAAAGGTAGGCCTTTAGTTTAAGAAATGACGCGTTCAGGAAAATTCTGCATTTTTTTATATTTAGGAAAATCTGTTCAAGTTTTTAGTGTTTAACTTTTTATAGGTTTATCGTGGTAATTTTATAAATTAATTTCACAGCTATAAGAGAACTAGGACACACATCTTTCTGATTTAAATGCATATTTCAAATTAGAGGTAGTTTGGCTGCAAAATTGGTAAAAACTGTATAAATAAGAAAATATGATAAATTATCTTAGACTGATATGACCATATTTATATCTTACATATTCGGTTGACCCAATTATTATTAAGTCTCCCAAACGAAGGTTGGGGAGTTTTATTGTTTTTGCTGTGTTTCTTTTTTTTATGATTATTAAGTTTCCCAAACGAAGTTTGGAGAGACTTATTGTTTTTACTCAATTCTTATTATGTCACCCCAGACGTAGTCAGGGTGACATGTTGTTATTCTACGTTTCTTCTGATTATTATTATTCTTAGGATTCTTCCAATAATTTTGTCCAATTGATTATTTTGAAATGGCTTTATGTAATCAAATGAAACTCGGTATGTAGTTAGATCAGTATAAGGAGTTGTCCTTTCCATGATTTTTTTCCCAAAATATTCGCCATTTTCAAGATGGCCGCCAAAATATGTCAAAATTTCAACTTTGTCCGATTTCAACTAAAATTGATTTCTAGGTAGATTTTGACGCTGCGAACAAGATGGAATCATCGAATTGGTTTCAAGGGGCGACATCAGCTATTGCTTGCAATTGCAAATATAGTATTGTTATTGCTTTTCTTTTTTATTTTCTCCCAATGACTTTTGTCCGGCTATTTTCTCTAAAATACCTTGATAGAATTCATTCATACCTGGCACACAGTTAAACCACCATGAGAAGATGTGCATGCACTAACAAAAATTTTCAAAATGGTTGCCATTTTTCGTCAAAATATTGAGGATTCAATAAATCAGAAACTGAATGGCAGAATTTGCTCATATTTAGTATTAATGTTTAATAAGATGCGAGGGAGAAATTCATGCGAAAAAATTTTGCAAAAATAACCACCATATTCAAGATGGCCGCCAAAATACGTCAAAATTTCAACATTGTCTGATTTCAACGAAAATTGATTTCTAGGTAGATTTTGACATTACAAACAAGATGGAATCTTCGACTTTGAAGTCGTCTGGGGCGACATCAGTTATTGCTTGCAATTGCAAATCTAGTTTTTCTTGTTCTTCTCGTCTTTCCGCCAAATATTTTGTCCACGCGTTTTCTCAGAGACTAGTGGTCCGATCCTGACCAAAATTCATAGCAAAGTTGGTCCTTATCTGAAGTGGTGCAAGAATGTCTTGGAATCTTTAAAATGGCACCGGTTGCCATGGAAATGGCAAAAAAGGCGGGAAAATAAAAGTGCTCGGAATTTGATGAAAATTGACAGGCAGGTTGCTTGGGATATGGACAAATGGTTTCTGGTCTCCAAGACTTCAAAGTGGCACCCTTTGTCATGGAAATGGCAAAAAGGCGGGAAAATGAAAGTTCTCGGAAATTAACGAAATTTTATAGAAAGATTTTAGGTTCCGGTCTCCAAGACTTCAAAAAGGCACCAATTACCATGGAAACGGTAAACTAGAGGCTCCCAGGAGCCTGTATCGCTCACCTGGCTTTCAGTTGCCACAATGAAGCTAACATTTTAAGTTATACACTTGAAGTTAAGTCTCTCAAACTTTGTTAGCTCAAACACCACCAATATCTTAAACTGTATATAAAGTCTTATCTTGTTTTACTATATTTCTTTGTTGCCCATTTTTGACAAAATGTACTTGCTTAGACCACTTTCAACACCAGTTTTGAAGTTGAGACATAATTCTGTAAATGGCAGTCAACAACAATTTTTAAAACCATATTTTTAAGTTACCACATCAATATTTAATTGGAAACCAAATTTCTCTGAAATAGGAATATGTTGAATTTTCCCACCTTTTTGGTGGCCAATTTGAAAATGGCTGTCAACAAACAATTTTCCACACGACTTTTGAAGTCGCAACATAATATCCACTTAAACACCAAATTTCATTGAAATCAGACAATGTTGAATTTTCCCGCCTATTTTGGCAGGCATTTCAAAATGGCGGTCAGCGAACAATTCTTAACATCAGTTTTGAATTCACAACATCAATATCCACTTGGAAACAAAATTTCATTGAAATTGGACAATATTGAATTTCCGACTTTTTTGGCGGCCATTTTGAAATGGTGGTGAACGAACAATTTTTATCATTGATTTGAATTTGCGACATCAATACCCTTTTGGAAATCAAATTCCATTGAAATTGGACAATGTTAAATTTTCCCGCCTTTTTGGCAGCCATTATTATATAGAGCTGTGTGCAACACTATTATCTATATACCTAATGTATCTTACCTGTTGCAACCTTATCCTTCTTCTATCTATTTCCTACCCACCTAATGTTCATCGTGTACTATGTTACAACTCTAGATTTCCTACGAGGAGGAATGACCCGGTTACCGAAAGCTATATTTTTATATAGCCTAGGTGGCCGAGTGGTCTAGAGCACTGGACATAGTGCAGGCGGTGTTGCCATAGATGACAACAAGCAGGGGTTCAAATCCAGCTGAAGACCTTGCTGGATTTTCCGATGTTAAACAGGTTTAAAAAGATGATTTTCATCACTGTTGGCATACGGAATCATATATTCTACCTTTGCAGCTCACCTTACCAACACATTATCATTCATATTATATAGAGCTGTGTGCAATACTATTATCTATATACATTTTGAAAATGGCGGTCAACAAACAATTTTCAGCATCTGTTTTGAAGTCGCAACATCAATATCCACTTGGAAACCAAATTTCATTGAAATCGGACAATGTTGAATTTTCCCGCCTTTTGTGAAGGAAGCCATTTTGAAAATGGCGGTCAACGAACAATTTTTAACATTGGTTTGAATTTGCGACATCAAAACCTATTTGGAAACCAAATTTCAATGTTGAATTTTCCCGCCTTTTTTGGCGGCCTTTTTTAAATTGGCAGCCAACGAACAATTTTCAGTATCTGTTTTGAAGTCGCAACATCAATATCCACTTGGAAACCAAATTTCATTGAAATCGGACAATGTTAAATTTTCCCGCCTTTTTTTGGCGGCCATTTTGAAAATGGTGGTCAATGAACAATCTTATACACCAGTTTACACGTTGCCATAGCATGGCAAACATTTTAATCAATTTACACTTAACCTTCATCTTCTCTAGTTATGGATATAAAAGACGACAAAATATGAAAATTTGAAAATTCCATGAAAAAGGGCAACAACACCTACAAAGATTTTTGAATTTTCTTCAAAATTTCAGGGTGGGTAGAACTTGATATGCTGAACCTTTTTGCATTTTACACTGGACCTCTATCTGTTACACTTTTTAAAATATAAAAAATATATATATTAAAATCTAGAAAATTTTACGGAAAAAGGGCAATAACTCCAACACTAGATTTCGGATTTTCTTTAAAATTGCAGGGCGGGTAGATCTTCACATGCTGATTATTTCCACTCCACATCAGATTTTTGATATCTGTAACGGTTTTCGAGTTAATTGCAAAAAAATGCAATTTACCCCTTTATTCTATTTCTAGTAACAGCAGCCATGTTGCTTGGTTTTCGGACTAATCGAACACAATTTTGAAACTGTTTACCCTGGTGATGATTCAGATCAAGTTTGGTAACAATTGGCCCAGTGGCTTCTGAGGAGAAGATCTTTTAAATTTATGACAAAAAGTATCAAATATCTTAAATTTGACCAATAAAGGGCAAATACTCCAATATGGGTAATGAGATTTTCTTCAAAATGTCAAGGTGGGTAGATCTTGATATGCTGAACATTTTTGCAATGTAAAGTTGACCTCTATCTGTTATAGTTTTTGCGATAAAAAATAAAGAATATCAAAATATTAAAATTTTCACGGAAAAGGGGCAAAAACTCTAAGACGGGTTTTCGGATTTTCTTCAAAATTGCAGGGCAGGTAGATCTTGTCATGCTGATCACTCATATTTGGTACAAAGTTAAATCACCTTAAGGAGATGTGCATGCAACGAATAAAATTTCCAAAATGACAAAAAAAAACATGCCTTGACAAAATTCATTCATATTTGACAAAAAGTTGGATCAACAAAAGGAGATTGGCATCACACATTTTTCTTTTTTCAAAATGGACGCCATATCCAAAATGGCCGCCAAAATACGTCAAAATTTCAAAGTTATCGGATTTCAATGAAAATTGATTTCTGGGTAGATTTTGATGCTGCAAACAAGATGGAAGCATCGAATTAGCTGCCGGGGGCGATATCAGCTATTGCTTGCAATTGCAAATCTAGTTCTTCTTTCTTTCTTTATACTCGTCGGGATGAAGTTGTCCGAAGCGGATCTCAGAGACCATCGGAGCTGGAACTTTGAGACTTTGTGGCAAGTTAGCCCCATATATTTAGTTGTGCAAGAGTAAAAAATTTTCCAAAGGGGGTTCATTAAGGGTACATATAGGGGGTTGAAAAGGGGTGGGGTCGCCAATGTTAACCCTATGGGAAAATGAAATTTTGGATAGTTTCAACATATTTCTCACTGCATCTCAGAAACTTTTAATTCTAGCTCCATGAAATTTCATTGGAAAGGTGTTTTTAATGTAAGAAACGGTTCTACAGCAGTAGAAATTTCAAAATAACTTCAGTTGTCATGGAAACCAAACCAAAAAAAAATGGAAATTTTGAGAAAAAAGTAGTTTATGCTAATGATTATATTTTGATTACAGCAGTACATATTATATATGTTATAAGGGAACCCTTGTCAAAGTTTATTTTTTTAAAAGGAGGTCTGAAATTGAGTGTTATGGACAAAAAAGCATTTGGTTGCCATGGAAACTAACCAGAATCCTATATTTTGGGAAAATCTGGTTTTCTGATAAAATAAGAAGGAATTTTGAGAAATATATATTACATAGCTTATAAGGGGACCCCTGTATAGGGGTTCATGGCGTGTATAAAAAGACACCAGCAATAAAAAGTTAATATTATAATAAATAATATTGATTAAAGTAGATTACACAATACAATGTTATTCCATAATCAGGCCGACAAACGGCAACATTCACCAGGCGACATACGCCATTTTCCATACACACTAACGCACCTTCACACAGAAGAGTGATATACCGTAAATCTACTAAAACAGACATCCTACACTCCTCCCCTTTAGAAGGGTTTAAGAAACAATAAAAATACTAATTCAATTAAAAACTGAACAGTTCAATTATTTAAACAGAATTATCATGAAGAACAAAATCTTTGCTAATGATAATGGTCTTCCTATTGACACGGTCATTAGAATGAACACGGAGAAAGTCACCATAAATTTTTGTAACTCGAAAACCTGTTTGAAAATGAGTGTTTTAAACTTAGGTCCACTAAACACTTTCACTGCCACTTTCTCCCCAACACTAAAATCACGAGACGGTCTATTTTCAGTGTTCTTTTGACGGATATCTTTCGCCTTCAGATGATTGTTCATACAAAAGTTCCACAATTCACGCACACTTTCCTCCTCTTCGAGTGGATTAATATCATTGTCATGTTCAACAAAAAACTGAGCAACAGAACTTTGACGTCCATATAATGCATAAAATGGGGGAAGATTTGTTGTACGATTTATTACAGAGTTATGGGGAAGCACAATTTCAGGTAACACTAAGTCCAATTCAGATTCAGTATTAGCACATTCCAGCGATTACAATAAACCTTGAAATCTTTCGCTGTAAAAACAGAACCATTGCCAGAATGTAACATTTTAGGCGGACCATTTATAGAGAAAATCTGTCCAAAACAGTCATTGTAGTATAAACTGTAGCTACGCGTAATGGCCACGCAATATCAAATCTAGTTAAATCGTCCATAAGTGTAAAAATACATTCAAATCCCGATTTGGACCTAGATAGAGGTCCTACAAAGTCACATTGTAAAATTTCCCACGGTGTGGATGTAGACACTGTTATTCCATCTGGACTTTTAGGAATACAATGTGGTCCTTGAACACAAGTTTTACATTGTCCAATATAATCTTGAACTTCAGCTAATGTTATTTTGTCATTCACAAGTTTAGCTAGTTCTAAAGTTCGTTGCGCACCAAAATGACCTAAAAGATGTGCACGCTCGATTGCGTCAAGTCTTGCGGTTGCTCCACGGGTAACAGCTAAAATTGGCAAGTCAATTTCTGTATCTTTAATAGAAGCACGACTTAAAGCATCACTTACAGTATTTTAGTACCTTTCACATGTTCAATATCAAATCGATAGTCACTAAGCTCTAACGCCCAACGAGAGCATTTTGGTTTTGTAGAAGTCATTATAAATGTTAATGGCTTGTGATCCGTGCGCAGTAAAAACTGTCATAAATGTAGTCTCTGAATTTTCGAACTGCCCATATAATAGCTAATACTTCCCGATGAATAGTTGAATAATTTCGCTCAGTTTTTGTCAACTTTTTTGACGCATATGTAATAGGGTGTTTGTACCCTTCACTTGTCAGCTTGTAAAATTACACCGGTAAGTCCTGTTTCACTAGCATCAGTTTGAACTATGAACATATTTGCAGAGTCTTGAAAATCAGGATAAGAACTGGCGATGTTATAAGACGCTTTTTCAAAGTCTGAAAAGCTAACTCACAGTCTGAATTCCACACATAATGTTTACGTTCAACAATTTTACTCAATGGCAAAGCAATATCAGAATAATTTTCAGTAGAAGATATAAAATATGTACAGAGTCCTAAAAAGGAACGTATTTCTTCCCATGTAGAAGGGGTCGGGTATTCTTTAATAGCTTTTAAACCCTTGTCCCCTGGTTGAATACCTTGCTCAGAAAGTTTAAAACCTAAGTAGTTAACACTATCCACAAAAAATGACACTTGTCTGCCCTAAGTGTTAAACCTGCGTTTTTTAAAACACTGAAGCATATTTTCAAGAGTTTGCAAATTACCCTCTAAAGTAGATGTATAAATTACACAGTCATCTAAGTAAACCAGCACATTGTGAAAACCTAGTCCCCCTAAAACCATGTGCATAACTTTCTTAAAAGCTAATGGCGCTACTTTCAAACCAAAACACAAACGGTTAAATTGGTGAGCACCTGAAGTGGTTTGAAAACCAGTAAGATAACGACTTTCTTCTGACAAAGGAATTTGGTTAAATGCACAGCAGAATATCAATTACACTAAAATACTTAGTTTTTCAATTCCATCATTGCTTCCTGGGGTGTCATTAACGGGAAAGATTCGTCCTGAAGCTGAGTATTAAAGGAACGAAAATCCAGACAAAAACGAAAATTGCCATCACGCTTGCGGGCAAGAACTATGGGTGACAACACCTGAGTATTACTACGCTCTATTATACCTGATTGTAACATAGTTTTAACTTGAGACTCAATTTCTGAATTAATCTTGGGATTGGATCGCAATCTACGTGTTTTGACTTTTGACAAATCAGCATCGTCTTTCAACTTCAAATCATATTGATGATCAACAACACAACCTATGCCAGTAAATACACTAGACCTGTAGTTAGACAATAGACTAAATAACTTTGATTTTTTTTCGTCACTTAATTTACCAATGTTCCATGTACTATTATGATCATTTATATTGTTTACACATTTTGACGTTTGACATGAATCAACATTATACACCAAACTAACCCCGGACGCTAAACCAACAGTTTGTGCTTTATAAACAGTTTTACTACAAGTACTTGGATTCATTAGAATAACACTAGGGTATTTTCCCGAGGACACAGTACGACCTAACAATAACCCTGTTTTCTCCTCAAAATCACTAAATCGCTCTATTAACTTTGAATTAGAGGGTTTATCAACTGATACACGTAATACTCTCTGTGAACGGGGTGGTATAACGGTATAAGCAGGAGCACGTACATTTGACACTGATTCTCTATTTTGTTCAAACTTTGTACTAAATTCAATACTATTTTCTTGTGGTTTCAAAGTGATTTTGTCAAAATTACACATTATATCCCAACCAATAAGAAAATTTTCATTATCTGTATCAAGAACATGCAATTTACATGCCAAAGTATTCTCATCGAAACGAATGTGAGTGTTAATAACTCCCTTCGTCGGCAAGTTCGTAGAAGAGGGGCCTGTTAAAGAAGTGGGTGTATCGCACAAACCAAACCCATGCGGAAAGGCTTCGTACAATAATTTATATGAAATGCATGACACAGAAGCTCCAGAATCAATTATCGCATTTGTTGTTAAATTTCCGATACAGACATCTTTAGTTGGACATGTTCCATCTATTTCGCTAATACCACGAACTTTAAGATTTTTACGCTTTTCTGTGTCTTTGTTTGGATGTCCACGACGGGAGCAATTATAACATTTTACAGTTTAAACCCAATCTGTACTAGCCTTTTTATTTGAATCACTTTCCCTCTGTCGTTTATAACAACGATTCATTGTGTGTCCTAATTTGTGACAATACTTACAACGAACACGTAAAACACTTTCACCTTGTGTAGCTGCTGCACGACTACTATCAGTATCAGTAAGACTACGAGCAATGTCAACAAGATTGTCAAACTTTGGCATTCTAGGTTCATGACAAATTGCTACTTGTAATTGTTCTTTCACCTTTGAATTCTTACTACCTTCAATAAATCTTTGTGCACACAGTTCCGCACGATTAGCCTTGGCAAACGTAGGATAGGCTTCTTCCCATTTACGAAATAGTCTATGTCCGAACTCATCAATAGTTTCACTTGGTTTTTGTGTAAGCTTATGAAAATCAGAAGCTGCTGTTTGTCTTTTCTCATCAGTGCGGTCAATTTCTTTTATTAAACAACTTTTTAAAACATCATATGCCTTTTTATTGTCACTGTGAATGTCTCTGAACACTTTAGTACACCAACCTGTAGGAAGAATTAAAGTAAACTTTTTCTCACCGTTCCAGTCAAAACCCCTTGCTTTTATCTCATAAATGTCTTTTATATACTGTGCAAATGTCATAACCTTTGGGTCAAACATTGGCATTTTATTTTCGCCACTACACGCCATTACTGAGTTTAAACGGTTATTTACGGTAATACACAAAAATTGTCCGTGGATCAATATCAACTTTCACTTTTCCGCTGCCACCAATTATAGTGGTTCATGGCGTGTGTAAAAAGACACCAGCAATAAAAAGTTAATATTATAATAAAGAATATTGATTTAATCAGATTACACAATACAATGTTAGTCAATAATCAGGCCGACAAACGGCAACATTCACCATGCGACATACGCCATCTTCCATACACACTAACACACCTTCACACAGAAGAGTGATATACCGTACATCTACTAGAACGGACATCCTACACCTGCCCAATTTTTTTTGGAAGGAGGTCTGAAATTGGGTGTAATGGACAAAAGAGCATTTGGTTGCCATTGAAACAAAACCAGAATCTTATTTTTTTTGTGGAAAAATCTGGTTTTCTGATAAAAAAGAAGGAATTTTGAGAAATATGTATTATATAGCTTATAAGGGCAACCCCTGCCCATTTTTTTTTTTTGAAAACGGCCTGAAATTGGATGTAATGGACAAAAGAGCAGTTGGTTGCCATTGAAACAAAACCAGGAACTTTTTTGGGTGAAAATTTGAGTTTTCTGAGAAAAAAAGGAATTTTGAGAAATATGTATTACATAGGTTATAAGGGGAACCCCTGCTAAATTTTTTTTTTGGGAGGAGGTCTGAAATTGGGTGTAATTGACAAAAGAGCATTTGGTTGCCATTGAATAAAAACCAGAATCTTATTTTTTTTGGACAAATCTTGTTTTCTGATAAAGAAAAAGGAGGAATTTTTCGAAATATGTATAACATAGCTTATAAGGTGAACCCCTGTCCATTTGTTTTTTGGAAAGGGTCTGAAATTAGTTGTAATGGACAAAAGAACACTAGGTTGCCATTGAAACAAAACCAGAAATTTTTTTGGGTGAAAAAATTAGTTTTCTGATAAAAAGGGAATTTTGAGAAATATGTATTACATATGTATTAAGGGGAACCCCTGCCAATTTTTTTTTTTTTTTTTTTTTGGAAGGAGGTCTGAAATCGGGTGTAATTGACAATAGAGCATTTAGTTGCCATTGAAACAAAACCAGAATCTTTTTTGGGGGAAAATCTTGTTTTCTGATAAAAAAGAAGGAAATTTGACAAATATGCATTACACAGCTTATAATGGGAACCCCTGTCCAAATTTTCTTTGGAAAGAGGTATGAAATTGGTTGTAATGGTCAAAAGAGTATTTGGTTGCAATGGAAACAACACCAGAAAATTTTTTTTGGAAAAATCAGGTTTTCTGATAAAAAGGAAGGAATTTTGACATATATATATATATATTACATAGGTAATAAGGGGAACCCCGACCCAATTTTTTTGGGAAAGGGTCTGAAGTTGGGTGTATTAACAAAAAAGCATTTGGTTGCCATGGAAACAAAAGCAGAACTTTATTTTTTTTCTTAAATTGGGGTTTCTGTTAAAAAATGAAATTTTGAGATATATGCATAACAGGTTATAAGGGGAACCCCTGTTCAATTTTTTTAAAGAAGGGGGTTTTAAATTGATTGCAATGGATGGGAAAATTCAAAATAACTATGGTTTCCATGGAAACTATACTAAAAACGTATTACTTAGTTATTTAAGGGGAACCCCTGCCCAAATTTTATTTTGAAACAAGGTAAGAAATTGGACGTAAAGGGTAAGTGTGCATTGAGTTGCCATGGAAACCCAGCCAGAAACCTATTATTTTGAGGTAAACGTATTTTCTTCTGCATGTAATAATTTGATTTCAGCAATATGTATAAACTATTTTATAAGGGGAATCCCTGCCCAAATTTTTTTCCAGGGGGAGTCTCGTAATGGTTTGAAATCAGATATTGGAGTTCGTTTGGGAGACTTTTGTGTTTCGCTTGGGAACACAGTTATCACTTGTTCATGTTATTATTATTCTTCCGTTTTCTGCCGCGACTTTGTCCATCAAATTTCTCGGACAACAGCGATCCAATCTTGAACAAACTTCACATGATGATAGAACCATATCCCAAGATGTGCTTTCCAGTCTTGGAATTTTGAAAACAGCAAAAACAAAGGCGGGAAAATCAAAGTGCTCAGAATTGGATGAAATTTTCTAGGAATGTTGTCTAACATTTGCAGAATAGGTTTCTGGTCTCCAAGACTTCAAAATGGCAACCGATGCCATGAAAATGGTAAGAAAAAGGCGGGGAAAATCAGAGTGCTCAGAATTGGATGAAATTTTTACCGGAAAGTTTTTCAACATGTGTAGAATTGAGTTCTGGTCTCCAAGACTTCAAAATGGCCACCGGTTCTATGGAAATGGTAAAAAAGGCGGGAAAACCAAAGTGCTCAGAATTTGATGAAATTTTACAGGAAGGTTGTTCAACATATGTAGAATTAGGTTCTGGTCTCCAAGACTTCAAATTGTTGACTGCTGCCATGGAAACAGAAAAAAGGCGGGAAAATGCAAAGTGCTCAGAAATGAATGAAATTTGATAGGAATGTTGTTTATAATCTGTGAAGCTCATCTTAAGCCTTTGAATTCTGATATGGGAGTTCGTTTGGGAGACTTTTTGTGTTTGCATCAAAACACAATTAATATTAGTTATTATTATTTTTTAGAAAACATAATGAAGAAACAAATTAATAATCCTTTAAATAAGTAAATAAGTTTGGCGAACCCTTTCTTAATTATTTATGTAGAATGTATAACATAAGAGAATTTCTTGCTGGAAAAACATATTGGAAAATACACATCCTATCTTAACTAACTTAAAATGGTTATTTCTTTGGTATCTAAATAAAGAGGCTCTTAATTTGTTAATGTTGAACTTCAGTCACTAGTCAGCCACCGTATTGCTAGACATGGTGGACTCTGTTAAGTATTAACTAAAATATCGTACTTTCAGCAATTGATCATTTACCACATTTTCAAAAAGCTAACGATTACTTGATACCCTGTAGCCCCGCCCCTAGTGGTCGCCTTATTTTTACTATTTTAATATTAATATTTTAAATTTTTACTTTCAACATATACTAGCAAATTTGTATTGCTCATTCTTATATAATACTAATAGAGTATGTTTGAATCGTATAATAAGTAGATTATTTTTTTAATATTAAACCTGAGATTTTAGTATTATTTATTATTTTCCAGTGTAGATAAAAAAAGAATGATGGAAATTAATTTTTCATTTTTCAATTCTGAAATTCCGTAATTTCAGATATTGTTTTTTATGTGTAATATCGGCTTTTCTCTTATGATTCAACGTAATTACATATTCCTTGCACGAATAATTATTTGTGGTGCACAACGAGACTTTGAAGCTGGAGTCAGATATGAACAAGTTGCATCTCTTTCAAGAGGATTTCATTGGTTGAACGAAAAATAATTAAAGCAAATCAAGCATTATGTGTTTCCACTTTTTTCAACGTTTCTATTGGACCACTGATATCTCGTTGGACGTGATTAACACTTTCTCCCTTTTCAAAATTTTCCATTTGTTCAAGTTCTCCGCGTGATATTTTGAACCTGACGTCGTATTTCCGTGGAAATTTTTAATTGATTTTTTACGCCGGGCACCTGCTACGTATTTGACAAAGGGCGTCCAAATAACAAACAGTAAGCAAATTTCCGAATAAAATTGGTTGAAAAGTAAGTTTGTAGTTTATGTTTTGCATCTTTTTTAGGTTTTCTTTCTTTTTTTGGGTAAATATATGTCCGATGACAATGCTTGTTCCTTCATCTGTTCATGTCGTATGTGCGAACTAAGTTGAGTTGTCGGGGAAGTTCTTTAAATTTCACTTGAAAACCGTTTCAATTATACCAAAAACCAAGTAATTAAAATATTTATTGGATCAAATCATGATAAAAGAGTGAAGTACGAAAATCTGTTGCGCTGCCGTTAATGGCGTTGTCAGTATAAACAAAGTCAAAGGGGAGTAATCCAAGCATTACCAGTGACTTACTAAGAAAAGGTGGACGACTTCGATCTCGACCCTTAAAATGAAATTTAGATATATTGTATCTGTTGATGAAACTGACTTAAATAATGCTCTGTAGCTGTGTAGACATGGGCAATTCTAGTTTTGGGAGAAAATACAGCCCTCATGTTTTTTTTCTCTTTAATTTTTTGAGAAAAAAAACAAATTTTAAACAAACCAACAAATTGTTGGAATAAAGTTTCATACTGCATGAAAAATATATTGCAATAAACTACCTTGTCCATTGCCTGACCAATGTCCAATGATTTTTTTTTGTTCTTGTTGATGTTTATTTTTTTAATTGTGTGTGTGTGTGTTATTTATCTAATTTTCTGTATTTTGTTTTTTGCTCCTCCGGGAACAAACTTGACTATTAATTCGATGTAGATGTCTTACCTGCATAACAATAAAAAATCCAATTTTTCAAATGAATTCAAATGGTCTGTGCTTTAAGATAATCAGTAGAATCATTCGTTTGAAAATTAAACAAAAGACTCATATTAACTTCATTTTTTATCTGCATATTATTTCATATATACATAAATTTTCACTCAAAACATATTTATCTATGTACCTACCGTAATTAAAAATTATTGGTAGGTAAAAAGCAAACAATTTGCAAAAGCAGGGGAGGCCAAACATAAATCGACAATCTTGAGAAAATATTGGAACAGATAAAAGATGTCAAAATATAAACCTTTCATCAGCAGAACTAATACTATTCATTTGATCAAATGAAATATTTAATTACTCCTCAACCACAGTAACACCCAACATAGCATGGAATCTTGCATGACAATTGAAACAACACAAATGTTTGTTACATTTTTTACACCCAAAAACAGTTTCTTTTATTTTCTTCTCTCCATGTTTTGTACAAAATTTTTTTCCTCTGTAACCTTACATATCTATGAACACTGGGGTCACTATTATTCATCGGAAAAATCACTAAAGATGGTGTGCTCCATATAATATAAGAAAAACCATTTATAAGTTCTGCTACAAGGTTTACCCTAAAATCTAACCGCGTTTATCGTTTCTTTTTACGAGCCACCTGATTAAAATGTTCAAAGAACACAAAGCCATTTATAATGCATAGATTTATGAGAAAATTCAAAAGAAATTTCCACCACTTCTTAGAAGATCTCCCGACAGGGTTTTGTGATCTTAATTGGTCTGAAATATCTACGCCTCGAAAATTTTCCTGATAGTTGGTAACAATCCTTGGACGTGTTATATTCCTTACAGTGCCATCTTTCTGCCGTCTGTCTGTAAGATCACTCTGTAATGAATATAGTTTTATTTATTCAAACCGCTTTTCAAAGAACAATATATTTCATTTATTTGATAAAATAATCTTTGCGAAACTATTAGTTTTCATTGATTCAAGAACATATATAAATAGGACCTTGATTGAATACAAGCAGTGCAAACTTTCAAGATGGCAGTAATAAAGAAAATAAGTCTGAATAAACCAGTCACGTTTGTTATTTTCTAACTTTTTTCTAGCACTTTAATTTTCACAAAACACTCAAATAATTGATGCTTGCTAAAAAACTATGTTGTGAAAATGTGTTTATTCACCAATGTTAATATAGGAAAAAAATATTAATACTTTATGGCTACCTGTGGTTAATTGAAGATTTTACCATGGGTACCTATTAGACAGTAATAAAAAATATCTTGAATTCTCATCCCAACCAGCCCTAATTTTTAGACCCGCTTTAAAAGGTTTTATTTTGAGTTCTGGCAAATTTTGGTAAATTTCTTTTTAAAATAACAGCCTTTTTCACATAATTTGATAAAAAAAAGAAAAAAAAAGGCCTTCCCGCCCCAAATTGTGAGCAAATATATAGATGAGAATCTAGAATTATTTTATTAAGGCCTTATTTTTGTTCTTTACAAAACATATTGGTCCAAATCAAATTTTACTGGACCTTGCTATATGGACAGGTCTACTTTCAATCACTGGTTTGCTGACATTGTTGATTCCAGTGTTTTATTTGTTATGTGGTAGAAATGACCAATAATTTGCCAGCTATAATGAAAAACAAAATTGGCTCAAATTAACTTTTTAATCAGACAAAAAAAACAATTATTTTACAAATTAAATATACAATAAATGACTTATCTGACAATAATGAAGTCCAAGTAAATATCCAAATGAATAGTTCACTGAATTCCGCCAATAAATGTCCAATAGATTAATCCTTATAATCCTCACTAAATAGTTGATAATAGATTCACAATATTTGATGTCGATTTCCAATACAAAAGATGTGTGTGATAATCCTATATAAACTAATTAATCCTGTATAAACTTATTAATCTGACTGACCTGACCCTTTTCAGCTACCTCATATAAATACATTTATTATTTCTAGAAAAATCTATCCACAAGATATAACTAGAACATTCTAATCAACTGACAATCACATGACTAGAATGATTATGTAAGGAAAACCTCTAAAAAATTCTATGTGTTGAATATTAAATTTAAATTCTAGAAATTTCTATATGTTCTAAGGTGTAATAACCTTGACCCTTGTTTATTGTAAACAAGTTACATAACTAGGCCAAACAAATTACATAATATTAAGGCCGTACAAATTAAAAACAATGAATAAAATGCATTATAGAATATTTACAACATTAAATTACCTATAACACCTCCCCCCAAAAGAAAATGTTTTAATGCAATGAAAAACATTTAAAATAAACAATGAGGTGTTAGGAAATTTATCAAACTCTTGACAATGCGTCTGCAATGACATTATCTTTTCCTTTAATATGTCTTATGTTTAGATTAAAACCTTGTAAAGTCAAACTCCACCTCAAAAGTCTTTGATTTTTTATCTTTCATTTTATGAATAAATTTAAGAGGGTTGTGATCAGTATATACAATGATAGGCTAAATTGAAGCTGTAACATAAATTTCAAAATGTTGTAAAGCCAAAATCAGTGACAAACATTCTTTTTCAATGGTGGAGTAATTCCTCTGGTGTTTAATAAATTTTCTGGAAAAATAACAAAAAGGATGGTCTATACCATATTTACCTTCTTGTAATAAAACACCGCCAGCAGCAACATCACTGGCATCTACTGCTAACTTAAATTGACAATCAAATTTAGGTGTGGCTAAAACTGGCGCACTTTCTAGGATGGCTTTTAGTTCTTCAAATGACTCATCACAAGTTTTAGACCAAATAAACTTCACATTTTTTCTTAATAGTTTAGTCAAAGGCTCACTAATTGAAGAAAAGTTTTGACAAAATTTTCTATAATATCCAGCCATTCCCAGAAAACACATCAATTGTTTCTTATTCTCAGGTTTAGGAAAACTAGATATAGCACTAATTTTAGCATCAATAGGTTTTACCTGACCCTGACCTACAACATGTCCTAAATAGTTTACATAAGCACATCCAAATTCACTCTTGGAGAGGTTGACTGTAAGCATAGCACTGCTTAAACGTTCAAAAAAGGTTCGAAGTATCTGAAGATGTTCTTCCCAAGTGTCACTATATATAAGAATGTCATCAATGTATGCTTCACAACCGTCAATTCCAAGAATAACACTGTTGATGAGACGCTGAAAAGTTGCCGGTGAATTTTTCAT